>CAEFZP010000398.1:0-35000 GCA_903064625.1 Mallotus villosus | reverse complement strand
AGGGGAGAGAGGGAGAGAGAGAGAGGGGAGAGAGAGAGGGGTGGAGAGGGAGGGGGGAGGGGGAGAGAGAGAGAAGGGGAGGGAGAGGGGGAGAGGGAGAGAGGGAGAGATGGAGAGAGACAGAGAGAGAGACAGAGAGAGAGAGAGAGAGGGGGTAGGTGTTGTGACAATTGCTGAAAATGTAAGTGTGGGGACTATTCATTTATTCATTAAACAAATAAATATATGACATTTCCCTAAATATTGGGATGGTAAGGATGGGATGAGGAAATGCAGAACTCTCATATCATCTACATAGAAATGAAATCTGTTTTCACGCAAACCACCGTCTTATATTCCAAACACAACTCCCATTCCTTTAATCGTAGGACGGAGAGAAAACAACCATTCTAAGCCTCCCTTTGAAGTTACGGAAGCCGTTATTAAAAGTGTGGCATGATTGATAACCTGCCAGTCATTGGAATAATCAGGACCAATCCCGTTGCTCGCAGACGACCCTGGTCCCGCCCCCTTCCCTCCTGCCCCAATCAGCCCCCAACATATCCACCTGCCATTGGAAACTTGTAATGAATGATTTTTTGTCATTATTTGATTAATCATATTAATTGTACTAATAAGAGATGGTTGAAGTGATGACAATTAGATTAATGAAATTAGTTTGAACTTTTTTCTCCCCCCTCCCCACCTCATATAAGGAATAAAGAAAAAAGCGATCAGGACTGTTATGAAACAGTTGGCAATCTGGATTTTGGGACTAATTGAATGTCTGATTTATTAATGATGAAATTTATAAAAGTCCTTGGGGGGGGAAATTAACGCAGATTCAGCTGCTAAGAGAAAATTAATTAAAATTCTTGGAGATATTCCTGACGTTCAAGGCGCCGGTGTTAACCTCAGAGCCGTGGAGAGCTGCAGTGTAAACTCAAGATCACTGCTTGGCCAAAGGAAAGATGGATGGGATTTTAAGTGGCGACAAAAGAAATTAAACGCTTAAAAAGACCCCTGGATTAATGGTTTTCATCTCAAGTAGTTCTGTCGATTCTGATGGGCTGGCCACTACACCAATCAACATTAAGAAATTGATCGTTTTTAAGCTCAAATCAAATCAAATCAAATCAAAATTTATTTGTATAGCCCTTTTTACACGCAAGCATGTCACAGAGGGCTTCACATACGCCCATGAAAAACTGCCCCTCAACCAACCTAAACCCTCAAGGAAGACAAGGAAAAACTCCCAGAAAAAACTCAATGCAAGAGAAAAAATGGAAGAAGAAACCTCGGGAGGAGCAATTCAGTGAGGGATCCCCTCCTCCAGAAACGGTTGGTGAAAGAGAGGAGCAGAACACAGGCTAAACATAGTAATACACAGGGAAGTGCCAATGGGTTTAGAAACACCAAAATCCATTGTCCAGCTTGGTAGATGTAGGAAGGGATCGGGAAACTCGCTGTTGCCCGTCACGGAGACTAGTTTCCGGTTGGTGAATAGGTCCAGCGTTGGCGGACCGATGACCAGGCAGGTGCTGACAGCTCAAAAACCCCCCCACACCACAGGGGATGTGTGGAGGGGGGACAGAGAGAGGAAAGCAGGGATTAGAGAATGCCAGGAGAAGCTAATAGTTACAATGATATTAGAATGAGATCCCCACCGGTCAAGTGTGGACTAATGCAGCGATTTAAACAAGGGTATTTGGTGCAGCCTTAGACACTAAGACACCGCCAGCCCCCCTCGGTTGGAACATAAAATCTGTTCCAGGGGAAAGAACTCTAAAATAAGTTATTAATAGAATAAGGGTGAGAATGCCCCGTCCCCCGTCGACACCACACCATAAGTTTACATTGAAAGTACATACACATACACACACTTACCTTTAGCAGCCATAGATTGACTAAACAGGAACGTTTTTAACCTGATTTTGAATGTCGCAACAGTATCGGCCTCCTTAATTGAGATAGGTAATTTGTTCCAGAGAAGAGGTGCTCTATATGAGAACGCCCTGCCTCCAACAGTTTTTATTATTTATTTATTATTTATAATTTATTTTGGGAACCACCAGATAGCCAGGGGAATCTGTTCCAGGGGAAAGAACTCTAAAATAAGTTATTTATAGAATAAGGGTGAGAATGCCCCGTCCCCCGTCGACACCACACCGTAAGTTTACATTGAAAGTACATACACATACTTACCTTTACATTGAAAGTACATACACACACTTACCTTTAGCAGCCATAGATTTGACTAAACAGGAACGTTTTTAACCTGATTTGAATGTCGCAACAGTATCAGCCTCCTTAATTGAGATAGGTAATTTGTTCCAGAGAAGAGGTGCTCTATATGAGAACGCCCTGCCTCCAACAGTTTTATTTATTTATTTATTTATTTTTAAATTTATTTTGGGAACCACCAGATAGCCAGGGGAATCTGTTCAGGGGAAAGAACTCTAAAATAAGTTATTTATAGAATAAGGGTGAGAATGCCCCGTCCCCCGTCGACACCACACCATAAGTTTACATTGAAAGTACATACACATACTTACCTTTACATTGAAAGTACATACACACACTTACCTTTAGCAGCCATAGATTTGACTAAACAGGAACGTTTTTAACCTGATTTTGAATGTCGCAACAGTATCAGCCTCCTTAATTGAGATAGGTAATTTGTTCCAGAGAAGAGGTGCTCTATATGAGAACGCCCTGCCTCCAACAGTTTTTTTATTATTTTGGGAACCACCAGATAGCCGGCATCTTGAGATCTAAGTGACCTTGTGGGGCGATAGGGTGCAAGGAGACCAGAGAGGTACAGCGGTGCTAATCCATGCAGAGATTTGTAGGTTAGTAATAGAACCTTGAAATCAGCTCTGGCTGGATAGGAAGCCAGTGTAAAGAGACGAGAATAGGAGTTATGTGATCAAACTTTCTGGTTCTAGTCATAGTCTAGCAGCAGCATTTTGTACCCGTTGTAAATTTTTATGTAGGTATTTGGGAGGCCAGAGAACAACACATTGCAATAGTCCAATCGGGATGTAACAAATGCATGTATTAGTTTTTCAGCATCATCTTTTGAGAGAAATTTTTGTACTTTGGCAATGTTACGTAGATGGAAAAATGCAGTTCTAGTAATTTGCTTAATATGGGTACTCAAACAAAAGGTCCGGGTCCATTGTGACTCCTAAATTTTTACCAGTTGGCTTTGAGAGACTTTGATGCCGTCTAAAGTTAGATTGGATAAATTATTTCTGTATTTTTTAGGACCAAAAATTTGAACCTCTGTTTTATCCGAATTGAGGAAGAAGGAAATTTGTTGCCATCCAAGCTCTCAACCCAGAAGAAAACACATTTTCCATAGCAAATGGTAAATCCCCAGGCTTTAAAGACATATAAAGCTGAGTATCATCAGCATAACAGTGAAAGTTTACCCCATAGCTTCTAATTATGTTTCCTAAAGGCAACATGTAGAGTGAAAACAACAGAGGGCCAAGAAACTGAACCCTGTGGTACTCCGTATTTTACAGTGGAGCACCTGGATGAGCAGCCATCATAGTGGACATATTGTGATCTATCAGATAGATAGGATCTAAACCAATGAAGTGACGGGTACCAGAAATTCCAACATAGTTCTCCATACGTTCCAGAAGAATCGCATGATCCACTGTGTCAAAAGCTGCACTTAGGTCCAAGAGAACCAGCACAGAGATAGAACCCGCGTCAGAGGCCAATAGTAGATCATGACTACCTTAGCCAAAGCAGTTCAGTGCTGTGGTGAAGACGAAATCCAGACATGGAGAGGTTCATAAAGCTGATTTGAGGAAAGATGCTCAGTAAGCTGTGTGCCACAGCTTTTTCTAAAATTTTGAGGAGAAATGGCAAATTTGAAATTGGCCTGTAGTTGCTGAGACAACCTGAATCAAGGTTTGGTTTTTTAAGAAGGGGCTTAATAATTGCGTGTTTGAAATCGTCAGGGACTTGGCCAGTTACAATAGATTCATTAATAATACTAAGCATGGCTGGTCCAATAATAGGGAGAAGTTCCTACGAAGTTGGCAGGAAGGGGATCGAGAAGGCAACTGGTAGGTTTCGATGAATCTATCAACTTGATGAACGCTTCGATAGAAATAGGGTTTTAAATGAGAAATAGGGTTGAAATGAGTGAGAGCCTCGAATGTAGCGCGCTGGGTTATAGAGGAAGATTCAGTGTCGATGGCCAATTTGTCCCTTAGTGCATAGATTTTTTGGTCAAAGAATTCCAAGAAATCATTGGGAGAGAGCAACAGTATTAACACAGCGTGTACTTTTCTTAGTGAGTTTTGCAACAGTATCAAATAGGAACTTAGTATTGTGTTTGTTCTTACTAATCAACTTAGAGAAATATTCTGATCTGGATCTGATGAGGACTTGTTTGTACTCCATTTGGCTGTCTTCCAGGCCAGGCGGAAAACTTCCAATTTAGTGGTACGCCAATTATGTTCTAGTTTATAGTGGACCTCTTTAGAGTGCGGCGTGTTTTCCTTGATACCATGGAGCCAGTTTTTTGTCTTTTCTTCTTTTACGAGGTTTTTAAGTGGGGGCAACGGCATCTAGGGATTAGATGAAGAACCACATCAGATCCCTTGTTTTAGCCTTTAAGATTTATTTGGGAGTCAAGTGCTTCTCAAATGCAGCAGGGGATAGATATAGCTGACACTTGGCAGTTTGGTCGACAGGTTGCTGTACTCTACATCACGCTGCACTGGCGTTCCCCTGGACATCGTGCCCTAACTTCACCAAAAACACCCTCCCTGCCTCACCCAAACACACCCTCCTGGCCCTCACCCAAAACACCCTCACCAAAAACACTTCCTCCCTCACCCAACACCTCACTGACATCGCCCAAAACACCCTCCCTGCCCTCAACCAAAAACACCCCCATGAACTCACCAAAACCCCTTCCCTGCCCTCGCACCAAAACACCCTCCATTGCCCCTCACCCAACCAAAAACCCTCCCTGCCCTCACCCAAACACACTCCCTGCCTCCGCCCAAAACACCCTCCATGCCCGAAACCCAAAACAACCTCATTGAACTCGCCCAAAAAAAACCCTCCCTGCACCTCGCTCCAAAACACCCTCCCGGCCCTCCACCCAAACACCCTCCTGCCCTAGCCAAAAAACCTCCCTGAAACTCGCCCAAAAAAACCACCCATCCCTGCCCTCACCCAAACACCCTCCCGCCCTCACCCAAACCCCACCCCCCCCCTCCCTGCCCTCACCCAAAAAACCCTCCTGCCCTCGCCCAAAACACCCTCCACTGTATATCTGGGTATTGTGCAAGAAAACATTTAACTCTCCTCTAACACCTAATAGCTTCACCTGGGAGCCCCTGACGTCCTGTGCTGGCTGGAGCGCTGGCTTTCTGGGCTGGTTCCAGGCCGGCCTGCTCCTGTGATTGACACCTGGGGTCAGTCCATGCAGTCAGGGTGCAGTGGGGGGTCTGACACTTGTGTTGCACGGGCGCTGCCCCTCTCCTCCGTTCTGCATATTCACCAGCCTGTCTCCCTCTCCACAGGCCAATTCATAATTAACAGCTGTTGGCTTGTCAAGAGTGGCCCTGGCCATGGCACATGCACATACATTTATATTCACCGAGAAGACCTCCGTGTCATGGATGGATTTCAGGGGCCGTGAATAATCACTCCTCCTCCCCTGAATGATGGACACACAACTGAACGCTCAAACACTCAAACACTCACAGTCAGCCTGCTGCCACCACAAACACCAGTCTCAGAGAGATGAGAAAGGGACGAATGAGATGAAGAGAGAGAGTGAGAGACCGAGAGAGGGGTGCGAGAGATGCTATAGAAATAACGAGAGCGAGATGATGGAGTCGATCTCGAGCCCGTCCTAAGTACATGAGAGAGTAGCCCTACACGAAGGATGCCAAGAGAGTAAAGCCCAAGCGGAGAGGCAGAAAAGAGCAGTAGCAGGAGAAGGAGAGTAGAGAAAGAGAGCAGGACGAGAGAAGTATCCCGCTCATCTCTCTCATGTTTCTGCTGCCTCCATCTCTCGTCTAGCCCTGCTCCCGATCCTCTATCTCTCTCTATCTCTCTCTCTCTCGTTCTCCCTCCCCACGTCAGCTCCTTCTGTCATGGGCTCAGGAACTTCTGTATAAACTCCCGAGTCCGTCTGTCCGACACAGAGCAGGTCTGAACCTGAGGCCTCGCGGCTCGGCCGGCCCTCCTGTGTGTGTTTGTCATGCCTGTTTAGCTCAAGTTGAAATGTAAATACGGACCACGGGAGATCTCCGCCGAGATATGCTGCTTGAAATTCTAATAAACAAGTAGCTGTCCACTTGTAATAAATGATACCCATAAAAAAGGGAGATTCCCTGAACAGATAAAGATGAAAAGTAATTGTTTGTGCTCACACAAAATTAATCAGATCAAAACAGGGGCAATCATTTTAAAGAGACACCAAAGCCATAAAAAAAGGAGCTGTGATAAAGTATTGGCTATCAGGCGTGAAGTCTGGAGGTTAGCATTACAATAATATGGAGGCCTTGTATTCAGGAGGAGGGAGATAGGATTATTGCATATATTCAAAGAGGAAGGAGATGTTTATGGTACATAACCAGAACCGTCTCGGAGATCCAAGGTCGTCAACAATGTGCTGTTTAGAGCTCACAGAGAACAGTATTGGAGCATAGTATACTATACACCATTAAACTTAAATGTAATTTAATGTGAAAATGATGATGATTATGATATTATTATGATTGTCATTATGAAGACATCTAAACTCTCATCTCTGACAAATTAGAATAGTTTCTTATTTTGGGGATCAATCCATTGATGGTTAACACACATGGAAATGTCAGAATAAAAACAACTTCTGATTTGAACAGGGCTCGCTTCTTAATTATTGACTTTGCCTCAACTCAGGTTATTTGTATCCGTTCCCCGCACACACACACACACACACACCACACTACACACAACGCGTGTGGAGCCAGCGGCCGTGGGCGGTCAACACAAACAGAGAGCCTGCCATCCGTCTGAGGGCCCACACACGCCGCCCGCACACGCAGGCCCACCTGGGCACAGGAGACACAGTGCAAACACATTATTGTCAATATTGTCACAGCTTTCAGATGCTAAACACACAGAACACACTGCAGAGACGAGGAGCCAATGTCCCACCGCTCTCTCTGTCCGAGGCCAGGGGCAGGGGCAGACTGCCCAGGCGGCCTGGCCTCCCGTGGCCTGGCTCCTGGCTGGCTCCTGGGCTCGCTCCTGGGCTGTTTACCAGAGGAGAGGAGGGGCAGAGATCCACATAAACAACACGAGTATTGACTCAC
Source organism: Mallotus villosus (assembly GCA_903064625.1). Lineage (NCBI taxonomy): Eukaryota > Metazoa > Chordata > Actinopteri > Osmeriformes > Salangidae > Mallotus > Mallotus villosus. The sequence goes on along the minus strand of CAEFZP010000398.1, from coordinate 27,672 downwards.
CTCAGAGGGCCTCTGTTTACCGGTGCAATGTGCTGCTTTGCCCCCGTCAGAATCAGGTTTCATCCAGCAGCTTCTGACCAGAGCGACGCACTGAACCTGCAACCTCTGATCAGCAGTCAAATGCCGAGCTAAAACCTCTAACCGCCGAGCTAAAACCTCTAACCACCTCCAGAACACGTCCTCCCGTTAGTCTCCTCATGAAGCTCCCTTCTGAGGCCCGTCAAGCCCTCATGAGGAACGGACGCCAGGCTGAAGTGTAACGAACAGTGGCCCTCCCTGTCAGTTAAAACGATCAACAAGTCTTCCAGTTAGCAGCTGTCCTAATTGACTGGATGACAAGCTGAGACTCCTCTGGAGAGGCTTGTGTGCTTTGGCAAGTGTCTCGTCTGGTTACAGGAAAAAGATCACATTTGAAAGGAGGGGAAAAGACTGACGCCAAAGGCAGCGGCCCTCACAATCTCAGCCACCAAATTCCCTGCTCTCTTTATTCTTGTCTGGCAGGTTGTAATGGAGTTAATTGTACAATAAAAGCTATTCTCTAAATCATTTCCTCTCTGTCCATACAAGATTGATCACGGAACCAATCCTTTCTACTGCTGTAATTTTCATATTTAATGAGCGTGACTCCAAAACTATTACACTAATTAGTCAAATCTCACATATCGTTAATGATGCTCGCAGTAATTAATATTGTATTTAATTAAAAAATGACCCATTTCAGTGCCTGCATGCAGGCATGTCTGGATGGTTTGCCTGGGGGAAGGAGGGAATGGAGGTGAGGGGGGGTGCCAGGAGGGAGGTGCAGGAGGGAGGGAGAATGGGGTGAGGGGGGGTGGGGGGGCAGGAGGGAGGGTGGGGGGGGCAGGAGGGAATGGAGGTGATGGGGGGGTGGGGGGGCAGAAGGGAGGGTGGGGGGGCAGGAGGGAATGGAGTGAGTGGGGGGTGAGCAGAAGGTGAGGTGGGGGGGGCAGGAGGGAGGGTGGGGGGCAGGAGGGAGGGAGGTGGAGGGTGCTGGGCATTTGGACAACATGTTGATGGATAGAGAGGAGAGGAGAGGGGGAGGATGGGCGAGGCGGAGAGAGAGAGAGAGGGACAGGTGTAGGTGCTGTGAGTGTCCTCTCTCTCTCTCCGCTGTGTGGTTGCAGGTTCCTGGTTTGCTGCAGCATATGTCTGAATGGTTAGCACGTGCTCAGAACCCTCCACCCCCTCCCGCTCTAGAGGCACTCTCCTGCTCTGGAGGCAGCCAGAAGGCTCCTGTGATTTATGTGGGCCCCTTGTTCCACAGTGCATACACTGGAAAATCTCCAGTTTACACAAGAATTGCCTGAAAAATGAGATCTGTGACTACATTCTTTTCATTAGCGGCTTATGCTAGCGTGGCGCCGGGAAGCCTCTGGGCTTCTAATGATGCGCTCACGCTCCGCTCCCGCTCCCGCTCCCGCTCCCGCGCAGGCCCGTAGCACCGCCAGATGCTCAGAGCTACTCTCATTACCGACCGCCAATATCCATGTGCACAAACACTCTTATTTACTCTAGACAACATAAGGGGAGGAAAACAAAGTTGGTAAAGTTGACGCGATGAGAGAGAGTGAGGGAGAGAGGAGGAGAGAGAGAGAGAGAGAGAGAGGAGAGAGAGAGAGAGAGAGAGAGGGAGAGACAGCAGAGAGAGGATCGCAGAGTATAGTCAGGAGAGCGATCGCGCGTGAGAGCCCGTAATGACGAGAGTAGATCGGAGGAAGTACAGAGAGAGGAGAGAGACGAGACGCGACAGCGCAGCACGGACAGACAGACAGACAGAGACAGACAGACAGACAGAGACAGAGGAGAGAGAGGACGGAGAGTGAGACAGAGAGGGAGAGATACAGAGAGAGGAGAGAGAGAGAGAGGGTCTGTCACGCAGGCACAAACACCAGGAAGTCACACGTGACACGATACGTGAACAAACACACCGGACTGGCACGCCCACGCACGACCGCCTGGTCGTCTGTGTGATCTGAATAACTTCCTGGTTAGTTACACTAGATATTGGCTGGAATGTCTAATGCTTAGTGCCCTTCGTCGGTGTCCATTTGGCAATAGCTCAAAGCAGGATTCATTTAGTAATACAGTGATAGATATGTTCTCCCCCCGGACTCACACACACACACACAAATACATTTACATTATGTTATTCAATCACTTCCTTAGTCTAGGAACATGCAACGTCAGCCCTGGCGCGCACTCCTCTCTCTCTCCCTCTCCTTCTCCCCCACAGCCTCCCCATCTCCCCACTACATCCCGCTCTTCCTCTCCCTCTCGACTTCTCCCCCACCCTCCCCATCTCCCCCACTCCCCCTCTCCCTCTCCCATCTCCTTCTCACCCTCCCCACTCTCCCCCACTGCTCTCCCTCTCCCTCTCCTTCTCGCACTCCCCCTCTCTCACTCCCCCTGCCCTCACCCCTCCTCCTTTCTCTCCACTCCTAGCCCTTCCCCCTCCCCCCTCTCCCGTCACACTCCCTACGCCCTCGCCTCCTCCTCCTCCTCTCTCCCCTGCCTCTCCCCTCCTCTCCCATCGCCCTCTCTCTCCTGTCCCCCTTGCCCCACTCCTCTCACTCGCCCTCCCGTCGCCCTCTCCCTCTCCCTCACTGGCTCCCCTCCCTCCCTCCTCTCCTCTCGTCCCCCTCCCTGCCCTCCCCCTCCTCTCCCTCCCCCACCCTCCTCCTGTCCCCCTTCCCCACTCCCTGCCCTCCCCCTCTCCGCTCCCCCCACTCTCCCCCTGCCCCCACCCTCGGGACTCCATCCTCTCGCCCCACCCCTCCCCCGCCCCCTGCCCTCACCCTCTCCCCATCCTCCACCCATCAGTAACAAACATGATGCTTTAGACCCCGGCAGGCAGTTGGGTTCTCTTATCTAAATAAGATTTAGCCTTCATTTAAGCGTGGGCCTCCATCAGCTTGGAGAGCGGGCAGAGGAGTAGTCAGCAGGATGGGAGACCTAGGGGCAGCTCGTTTTATCTTTATTATGTCTCTCTCTCTCTCTCCTCTGTGTGTGTGTTCCCAGAAGAGGGGCTGGGTGTGCACGCCAGGGCTGCCGTCGCCAGACGCACTCAACAATGTAATTGGGGTGATGAAAAATTATCGTGATTGGGGGCATTGCTTCTACCCCCATCCCCCTTTCCCCCCCACGTCCCCAGCCCCTCTCCCACTCCTCCCCACCTCCCCAGCCTCTCTCCCACTCCTCCAGCACTCCCATCTACGCAGTAATAACATCTCCTGGCCATCTGTCACCATCTAATGTGACAAAGTTTTTATCGCATGTATTAAGGCGGCCAGATTAAAAAGTAAATACGGCAATCTCACCAGGCCCCGCGCTGGCAGGTTATGGCACATTTCACGGGGGCCTGAGCACCTCATCAGTGTCCCCCGCCTGTGCCCCTGGCAGGGAAACAAACAGGCCCTCGGGGAACAGCGCCTGGGGGGGGTGGAGGAGCGGGGCGGGGGGCAGCGGGGTTGCAGGGGGACTGGGGCGGAGAGGGGGGAAGGCAGGGGGTGTTCGGCTAGGGGGGATTGGGGTTAAGGAGATGTTAAGGAAACCATTAATGTTACATGTCTTCTTTCCCATAGGTGGACTCCAGCAGAAGCTGGCTCCCTCTCTGTCACTGCTTTGTTCCCTGGACCTCCCCTCCTCCCCTGTCTCCCCTCTCCTCCCATCCCCCTTCTCCCCTCTGCCTCCTGCCTCCTCCCTCCTCCTCCTCCTCCTCCTTCTCCCCCTCCTCCTCCTCCCCCTCCTCCTCCTCCCCTTCCCATCACTGCTTTATTTCCTTGGACTCTCCTCCTCCTCCTCCCTCCTCCTCCTCCTCTCCGCCTCCTCCTCCTCTCCGCCTCCTCCTCCTCTCTGCCTCCTCCTCCTCTCTGCCTCCTCCTCCTCTCTGCCTCCTCCTCCTCTCTGCCTCCTCCTCTCTGCCTCCTCCTCTCTGCCTCCTCCTCTCAGCCTCCTCCTCTCTGCCTCCTCCTCTCCCCCTGGCGGAATGGGCCAGGCGTGAACAGAGCAGGGAGACAGCGGAGGTGGAGGGAGAGGTAGAGGGAGATAGGTAGAGGAATGTAGTGGGAGGGGTAGAGAGAGATGGAGGGAGGGAGGTGTAGAGAACATTAGGACTGTTTAGTGTCTCCACGTGTCACCAACACACTAGCACAACACACGGACACACACTTCCGTAGATGCTTCTGTCAACAAACCATGTTGGGGTTGTTTTTATTGAGTGATCTACCACAGTCCTCCCGTCTCTGAGGCCTGATCTTCAGCACTGCGTCCTCTCCCTCTCCCCTGGGCGTGTTGTGGAGCAGGAGCTGTGGTCAGTGACTCAGGTCTAACAGCTCCTCCTCCATCTGGCTGGTACAGGGTCTGTGGGCTTGGGAGGAGCTCCCCACGCAGAGACACCACCTCCCCCGGAGTGGTGCTGGCAGATGGGGAGCTGAACGGAGGGTGCTTTTCAGATTAGCTGCTGTAATGGCTCATTTGGGTTGCTATGAGAAAGCATTAGCACATGTGTTCCATACGTCTGTGCTGAGGTCCATTACGGCGCCAGGAGAATCCTTCATACACATCAGACGCACACCTCCAGAGTCTCTGTAACGGGTGGGGCAGAGGGAGGGAGGGAGGATGGAACAGTGGTTCGAAATGTTCCAGAATTTTCCCTGAGGTACAAGCCGACAGTTGGACGCATCGTCAGTGCTATCTGATTGCTATTACCCTGCTAGCCATGAACCCTGCTAGCCATGAACCCTGCTAGCCCTGTACCCTGTTAGCCCTGTACCCCTGCTAGCTCTGTACCCTGCTAGCTCTGTACCCTGCTAGCTCTGTACCCTGCTAGCTCTGTACCCTGCTAGCCTTGTACCCTGCTAGCCCTGTACCCTGTTAGCCCTGTACCCTGCTAGCCATGAACCCTGCTAGCCCTGTACCCTGTTAGCCCTGTACCCTGCTAGCTCTGTACCCTGCTAGCTCTGTACCCTGCTAGCTCTGTACCCTGCTAGCTCTGTACCCTGCTAGCTCTGTACCCTGCTAGCCCTTTACCCTGCTAGCCTTGTACCCTGCTAGCCCTGTACCCTGCTAGTCATGAACCCTGCTAGCCATGTACCCCTGCTAGCCCTACCCAGCTCTGTCTCATCACAACACCTCTAACCATGTATCCGTGTCACGAGCCTCTTCCTCCGCTGTGTTGATAACGAACCCGCCGCTGCCGAGGAGCCATTAGAATAAAGTGTTAATGAATGTTGGGGCAGCAGCAGGCTTGGCAGAGCGAGGAGAGGAGATTGTCACGGGCGCACCTGGGGCCTCTCCCCTCGCGCTGGGCTGCGGAGCAGGCTGACAGCCGGGCATCTGACAGCTCTGTGACAGGCCGGTGTCTGCGTGGGCCGCTATCAGCAGCCCGCTCCAGAGGGACGCCCGGGGAACATGTGTAGCTGTCGCTCCGCCTGCCATTAGGGTCTGCTTAGCGAGAGAGACAAAACGAGCTCGCTCCGGTTCTCAATTAAGTGAGGGCGCGGGGTGTGGGCCGCGGGGGCGTGCGTGTGACGGACAGGTGAGCGTGGTTGGCGGGGTGGTGTCGGGCCAGCGGCGAGGACAGGGAGGCCGCTGTGACGTGCCAGTCGGCAGCAGATGCCAGTTCAGACGGCCAGGACCTGGGTGCCACCGGTCACAGACACCAGACTCAGTCCTGCCATGCTGGGGCTGGGAGACAGGCGGCCATTCTGAGGCTGGGAGACAGGCGGCCATTCTGGTGCTGGGAGACAGGCGGCCATTCTGGTGCTGGAGACAGGCGGCCATTCTGGGGCTGGGGGACGGCGGCCATTCTGGGGCTGGGAGACAGGCGGCCATTCTGGGGCTGGGAAACGGGCGGCCATTCTGGGGCTGGGAGACGGGCGGCCATTCTGGGGCTGGGAGACGGGCGGCCATTCTGGTGCTGGGAGACAGGCAGCCATTCTGGGGCTGGGACATGGGATCTGAAGAGGGAAAAGATGCCATGAAAATACCCACGTTCCTGTCTGATGCTGCAGGGATTCTTCCACTGTATCGACGTGCATGTGAGGCATCTCTAAATATAGAGATATATGGAGACAAATGGAGTGTCGATAAATACTTAAGGTGGACAAAAGGCCTGTGCTTAACTGTAATGCAGTGTCAAGCCTTCTAAAGCCTCATCTGAGATGTGACCTGTTCCAATAGCTGTGTTTCCTTGACTGGCCAGCACTGTGTTGTCCAGGATTTCCCACAGCCCTTTCCAGTTAAGGCAGCCGCCTAAGCAACACACGCCTGCCGCCTTAAATACGTTGTCATTTTTATATAACCAATACCCCCCACCACCGACGGCAAACCCTACCACCTTAACTAACTAATTTTCTGTGGGAAACCCCGGTTGTCAGTCATTGTACTCTATGCTAGGAGTGTATGTGTGTGCATGTGGGTACACAAGTGTGTGTGTATGTTGGATGTGTGTGTGTTGGATGTGTGTGTGTGTGTTGGACGTGCTGATGGAATGTCTGCCTCTTCAGATGGAGGTCCAAAGCGCTGAAAGGCCAGAGTCAGTCTAGAGTCAGTCCAAGTCAGTTCACCAGAAGGAGGCGGGCAGGAAAGGTCAAGTGGACACATTACTGCATTCAGAGGAAAACATGGGCTTTATAGAGCGGGAAAAAATCAATTCATAACTCCTAACTGAAGGTTTTTCTGTTGAAGCGTGTGTGTATGTGTGTGCATGTGTGTGTGTGAGTGTGTGCGTGTGTGAGTGTGTGCGTGTGTGTGCATGAGTGTGTGTGAGTGTGTAGGTGCAGTGTTGGTCCTAAATGCTATCAGTGTGTGTGTCTCTCTCTACAGGTGATTTTTTCACGTGTTTATGATGATATCGTAGACCTGAATGACCTATCACGTGTCTTTGAAGTACACCTTACACACACACACCACCCCTCATCTACACACTTACTCCTGCCTGCAAGAAGAGTGTGCTGAGAATCTCAAACAGCACAAAAGCAAATGGACCAAAAATTCCCAAATGGTTCTTTCATAATTTAAAGAGTGCAACACGACCGATGCACTTTGTATTCATACATTCTGGATATTTTATAGAACAGAAGTGGAAAATCGGCTGATGGTTGAAGAGACTTTGCGTCTCCACAGTATTTCTCTGTCAAGTACTAGTAGCCATCCATCACTGATCCTGCAGCCACAGTGACCAACCTGCTGTTAGACCCACCGGACGTTAAAACCGACCTGCCGTTACACGACCCGCAGTTACTCTGACCCGCCGTTACTTTGACCCGCCGTTACTACTCCGACCTGCTGTTACAACAACACCGACCTGCCGTTACACACCCGGTGCCTGGTTGGTGCATCCAAATGCCTAAAGTACACTTCCTTCCTGTTCGGGTCAGCTGACACCCCCTCAGTTGGCCTAGCTGTGCTTGTCATGACGGGTGCCTCAGTCAGCCTAGCTGTGCTTGTGATGAAACCCCCTCAGTTAGCCTAGCTGTGCTTGTGATGACGGGTGCCTCAGTTAGCCTAGCTGTGCTTGTGATGACGGGTGCCTCAGTTTAGCCTAGCTGTGCTTGTGATGAAACCCCCTCAGTTAGCCTAGCTGTGCTTGTGTTGAAGGTCAAGACCTGGCAGCCCTCCTGTCTCTCATTAATTCCCAAGCAGTGGGTGGAGAGAGGCCTGATTTTACTAGCCAGTCAAAGTGCCAATCAGCTTGATTGGCCGCAGTACCCCCCGGTGTGGGTGCCATGGGGGTGGGGGAGGTGAAGGGTAGCCCTGCGCAGAGGCTGCTGGGGTGGGGAGGCTTGCATCGCTGTTTAGCCTAACTCCCACTACTTATATTGTTAGCATCTTGTTTAACAAAACGGTATTCCTGATTTAATTAACACTTCAATTAGCCGTAATTGCATAAACACTCGGCTAATAACTGGAGAAAGCCAGTTGTAAGCAGCGAAACATTTGAAGGAGTTTTTCCCTCATTACGGCAATGAGAGCAATCTTGTTACACAAATGATAATTAGGTATCATTAGCGCACACGAACTGGGTTAATTACGGGAGCGACACACAAACCCTTTAGACGGACTGATCAAAGTTCAGGGCCGGAATCATTAGGTGTTATCCAAGCTAAAACAAACACTGCTGTTATCGTCCCCGCCAGCTAGCTACTGTAGTAAGATGCTACAAAAACAAAATATGAATACGCCAAGAATCATCCATTATAGGATGTTTTATTTTTTATCATACTTTCAGTTTCCTTCTTATCATCGCCGAGGCTTCCTCTCTCTCTCTCTCTCTCTCTCTCTCTTTATTCATGAAATATTCCTGCTGTAATCTGGAGCTCTCGGTGCATTCCTCGCCGCCCGACACACACCTGAACTTTGATACTCTTTAGAATAATTGCATATCAGCACACGGCATCTCAACAGCGCGTACCAAACAAGCTCTTATGCATGGCAAAAACCCCACTGTTTGCATAAGCCCATTTATTATGAGTGATAGCGCTGCCTTTGCTGACATTTCGTAAACTGGAAGCGCCTAATCTTGTTTGGGCTTGATACTTATTAAAATACCAGAATAGTGGTCTAGCAGACGGCCGGAGCGTCTTAGCTAGCCCACAGCCTGATAGGCGTCTGTGTTTCAAATAAATACATTTGTCTTGTGGCGCGGGCTGGCTGGGAGACTGTGCGCGCCGTCCCTGTCCTGAGGTGAGAGGGGCTCAGTGCGGCTGCCTGCCTGAGTCACATGATTTATGATGTTGAGCTTGAAGCATCAAGACGTGGCTGAACGCGGAGGAGTTAAAGAGGGCTGGGCAAGAGAGGAGCAGGGAGGAGCACGATGGGGGGGGGGAGGTGGTGTGTGTGCTGAGAGGAGCAGGGAAGAGCGGGCTGGGAAGGAGGTGGTGTGTGTGTGCAGAGAGGAGCAGGGAGGAGAAAAGAGGAGCAGGGAGGAGAAAAGAGGAGCAGGTAGGAGAAGAGGGAAGCAGAAGAGGGGAGGAGGGAGGAGACGAGGGGAGCAGAAGAGGGGAGGAGGGAGGAGACGAGGGGAGAGGAGGAGAAGAATGGGAGCAAAAAGAGGAGGGAGGAGAAGAGGGGACTATAATAGGGGAGGAGGAGAGGAGAAGAGGGGAGGTATACATGGGTCGGAGTGTAATCTGGGATTAGTCGGTTTCTTCCTCTCTGCTTGCGTTTCTTCCTCCCATCATTTCTGCGTTACCCTATAATGAATACGTGCATAAGTAAACCGCACAATTCTAACTACAATAATTGTAGGAGTCATTAGGACATTAGCCTACCTCTTGGGGGATCTATATTTTAATGAGTATTTTCTATATATTATCTTTCCTTCCTCCCCTCCCTTATTCTGCTCAACAACCAAAAGGAACCGAACGACACACCCCCCACGTACAACGCGCACCTGAAAAGTTTCACTTCAAAACCGCTGGCGACAGTCCAGATAAAGGAAAAATCATTCCATTGACATGCCGCAGTAAGGAATGAGGTCCTAGAAGAAAGACAGAAAACAAAAGGGGGGACCGGAGAAAGATAAAAGGGGTGCGAGTAAAGGTATCAACCGGTAGAATATCAATGGAACGTAAGAAAAAAAAAACAAATCAGTGAGGGGTCAAAGAGATTCCAAACGCAAATGGTTAGAACGTGGAGATAACAACGATAAGAAGGAAACGAAATATGGAAAACAGGATGAAAAAAGGGGGCGGAATGGAAATGTGAAAGAATGGGCTGTCTAGAAATGGGAGTAGGAAAGCAACAGTAGGAGAGAAGAAAATAGTGTGAAAATAAAGTGGGCTTTGCTTCTTGTCATAGTATGCGAGTAGAGGGAATATGTGGTCTGATGACCGTTTCATTCTACCCTAGATTTATCATTGTATTATAAATCATTATTATTATTTATTATCATATTTTCTCGGATCATCTTTTCTTCATGTTTCTTATCCTGCTTCTTGACTCTTTCCTAGATTTTATCTTTTTTAGTATAAGTAGTGTTATCCTAATATTTTAATTTGATTATTATACGCCCTTGTAATTTGAATCATAATTTTTCTTCAAGTTTTTAATTAAGTAAGATTTTATCATTTATATTATAATAGATTTTCTCTACTTTTAATTAATACTAATTTACTCATTTATTATACAATTATTTGTATCATTATTATAATAGATTTTATTCAATTATATAATAGTTTATTCATTTATAGAATATTTTCATCTCTTATTCTATAATATTTTAGCATTTATTATAGTATTTTAATCTATTTATTATCGATAATTATTTTATCATAACTGATTTTATTATTTCTTTATAATATTTTATCAACTATCTTTTTTGGATATCATTATTGAATATTTTTCATAATATTAACACTCTTTTATTTAATCGTTTATTCATCCTCTTTTCCTTCATCAAAATTTTTTCTTCTTTCTTCTCCTTTTTATTCCGAATATTTTCCTTTATTAATAATATTTTATGCAGAATTTAGTAATTTATTAGACTATTTTAATAACTGCTTTTCGCATTTTCTTAGACCTAATTTTATCATTTAGTATACTAGTTATCTTTCTTAGTACTTATTTTATTACTAATATTTTATCTTTTATTTACTATTTTATTACTACGATTTTATCTTTATTATAATATTTGATCATTATTATCAAATATTTTATCTTTTATATAATATTTTATCTTTTATTAAATATTTGCCTCTTTTATTTCGCATATTTTATCTTTATTATACTATCTCTTTCTTTTTATTACTACTCATTTCTCTTCACATATTTCCTGCTACTTTTCTCTTTTCGTCTAATTCGTTTTTTCTTTTTTTTTCTTACTAAATCTTTTATGTCAAACTATTTTAGCTTCTGGAATAATCTTATTAGTATCATTTTCCTCCAGCCCTTTCTCTCGCATCTAAAGTTTCTTTTTATCAAATGTACCTACCAGCATACACAGCATGACAAATTCTTGCCGGTCCACATGACGGATGAGTGTGTGTCAGAGGCAGGGGAGAGTGATGTTGTTGTGTTTGTTTGTGTGTCAGGTTGGGGTTTAGTGTTGTGTTGTTTGGCTGGGTGGTTGTATGTGTGTTTCGTGTGTTTTGTTGTCTTGTTTGTTTGGTGTGGGGGGTTTCTTTGTATGACTGAAGCCTAAATACGTTGTGTTGGCGAAATCATTGAATTCTAACATTGTCTTGGCAGAGATCTGAATAGTGACTGTTTGTGACTGCGATCCTTTATCCCCGTCCCCGGCCCATATTGACACCTCAGAACAACACCCTTATCTGTTAATTACATTAACTTTTATCATCACAGTCGGGTTGCTCGGGGGGGGCGGGGGGGGGCGCGGCGGGGGGGTGGGGGGGCGGGGGCGGTGTTGGGGGAGCAGGGGCGTGTCCCACATGCTGGCAAGATAGCTGTCAGTCAGCACACACAAGAGAGACACCGAGTTTTGTGGGGGGATAAGCTGATGGAAGTCAGGAAACCAGACCCAGAGACCATGGGGATCCACCAGGACCTTGAGCCCAGGCAGAGGCCTCCCCCCCTGGACCTTCCTCCCCCGCCCTTCCCCCTCTGGCCTGCCTCCCACCGTCCCTCCCCCTGAGCCTGCCCTCCCCCGCCCGGCCCCCCCTGGCCTCGCCTCCCCCGCCCTGCCCCCCCTGCCTGCCTCCCCGCCTGCCCCCCCTGGCCTCCTCCCCCGCCCTTGCCCCCCCTGCCTGCCTCCCCTCCCTGCCCCCCCTGGCCGCCTCCCCCGCCCTGCCTCCCCCCTGGGCCTCTGCTCCCCCGCCTGCCCCCTCTGCCTGGCCTCCACCCCCCTGGCTCCCCCCCTGGCCTTGGTCCCTCCCCCCCCTGTGCCTGCCTTCTCCCCCGCCAGGTGCGCTACCTTAGCCTTCATGCCCAAACAGTCAGCACACCCTGACTTCACAATACTGATAGCAAAACAGCGTTCCCCCCCTGCTTTCCGTTCTTCCTCCGATCCTAACATGGACTGGTTACCTGACACCCACCCCTTCTCAAGAGTTGCGGGCGTACGAGGGGAATAATACATTCTGTCCTCCTTACCACAGACCAAAGTCTAAGATAAGTAATGACAGAAACTGCCAGGCCACCAACCCCCTGGCCAAGGAGACACACTGACGCCCAAAGCCACAGCACCGCGAGCATGACGACACAAAACCCGCATCAGAAAAGAACACATGCCCTTCAGCCCGGATCACATATGGTGACTGTCCCCCGCGCATAGACTTACGACAGCTATAGTGGAACCACTTGGCTCTCAGTGGATCGGTGTGGTCGTGTAACGTGTAGAGAGCCACCATGCAGGCCTGCTGACGCACTGGGAGCTCTGTCCTCATCACCCCTCTCATATGCTGCGCACCCCGGTCCAGCTGCCGTGCATGGGCCGGGTCCTGGGCCGTGCGAGGCGAGTGAGGACATAAGGCGCGCCTCCAGGCGCTGCCAGAGAGAGGACTGGCTGTGGTCTCAGTCTGGTGGCTCCTGTCAGAGAGAGATGTGGGTGCGATCCACACTCCTCAATCGCATCACACCCCACGGCTACAGGGGGCGGTTGTCGGGGGACCTGGCCCTGCACACACACACACACAGCCCCTCCCGAGCCCTGTTTATTGATCGGAAGCTGCCTTATAACTTAATATTTCACCTGCTTATTTCCCATTTCCCCCCGTCCAGGCCACTTCCTGTCACAGGGGCGACGGGGGGATCAATGAGAACCTTGTCTGAGCGGGGGAAGGTCCTGGCAGGGTCGCCTGTTGACGGACAGGTCCCCCTTCCCCCCCCTGCGGCCCCCCACCGGCAGCAGGACAGCCCACGGTCAGCGAGGGAAGCCATGTTGCTCTGTATGTTTTGACTCTCACAATTAACAAAATGACTTTTGTTCAACCCCCCTCCTCTCTCTCCCACACCCACTAACTGACATGAGGGTACAAGATACTGTACACCTGCGGGCCACTGCTGAACCCCTGGGTTAAGGACCAGCCTCGGGCTACACACACACACACACACACACAGGAACACAACACCGCCTCCACACACACCAAGAAACGCTGAGAACCACCACTGACAAAGAAAGAGTAAGAAAGAAAGAGATATCAAGTGTAGTAATCAAAATGAAGAATGGGGCTCCCGCTGCTTTCAACAAGAGCTAATTTATCACCAGAAAGTACGGATAAGTAGCTGAGTTGTTGCCGTTCAGTAAGTACCCGTTCTGCACCAAATTATTCCACCCCTGCCTGCGTGCGACCATAAATCATACACTTCCACACATCTTTTCCTATTAGCGGCTGCGCTAGGCATGGGTGCGTACTCAGCTAGCAAACACAGACTAATAGGCTACAACTTTTAATTTGGAGAATGCAACCCCTCCCCCCCAACTCTAACCCTCCCCCAATCCTTCATTTCCCTCCCTCCCTCCCACTTCTCCCCCCTACACTAAAAGTCCACATGATCACCTGCAGGAGCCGACCGTCCACAGTCAGGTTTATCAGCCACCAGGAGCTGTTCATCTGCTGATTACAGGCTGGTGTGGCTGGACGGCTGCTGTGGTGGGCTAGGGGTCACGGGGAGGTCATCCCTTAACTCTGGACTCTCTGGGGGCCAACGTGCAATCACCACAGTGCTCCACATTCACAGTGGACCCCCTTCCACCTGGAAGACTAGGCTGGAGAGGAGGCCACCTGGAAGAGAAGGCTGGAGAGAGGCCACCTGGATTAGAAGGCTGGAGAGAGGACCAAAGATGTTTCATACAGTGGCTGCATGTTTTCCTTCCTGATGTACAAAATGATGTGAATTCACGTGCCCACTTGGAAACGATTGGTGTCGTTTCAGGCAGTCTTTCATGTTAAAGGGATTCCAGCTGATAATCGCAACTGTTCAAACTGACACTGCAACGTTTTTATTTTGTTTCCATCTGTATGTTAATTTGAGAGATTGAAAATTGAATAGGATGCCAAGTGTTGGTGAATCAGAGAGATATGAGGCCACTGACCTCTCTGCTAGAGACAGAAGCTATTCTAAACATTTGCGATGCATGGAGCCGGTATTAAAAGAACTCTGCACTCAGAACTCAAGGATGCACACCGAGTTCAGTCAGATTTATGACAGCAGCTTAACTCTGCATGTGCCTGGTGTCTGACCACAGTACATACATCACACCTAGCCTCACCCCCATCTCTCTGCCTCTCTGCCTCTCTGCCTCTCTGCCTCTCTGCCTCTCTGCCTCTCTGCCTCTCTGCCTCTCTGCCTCTCTGCCTCTCTCCTCTCTGCCCTCTCTGCCTCTCTGCCCTCTCTCGCCTCTCCACCTCTCTCAACCTACCTCCATGGAATAACAACAACAACAGCAGAACAATGGCCGCCAAAATAATGCCTGGTGTAGGTCAGTGTCGCTGGGCTGGGGAAGTCCCGTGTAGGAGGACAGCAGCAGCGCAGTCTGACGCTAAGGAGGCGTCTGGGCGTGATGGATGGAGTCTTTGACTTCCAGCAGAAGTGGCATGATGGTCTGGCATCTCTCTGAAGTGCTCCGCTCGCATTGTGACCACATCCTGTTATGTCCCCTGTTTCCATTGTGTTGACAGCATGAGGGATGCTTGGTTTTGTTCTTCCCACTGTTGCGATCCATCATCTGCTGAGAGAGCGCCGTGGTGCTTTACCCTCCCTCTCTCTCCCTCTCTCCCCTCTCTCTCCTCCCCCCTCTCTCTCTCCTCCCTCCTCCTCCCCCCCCTCTCCTCCCCCTCGTCCCCCCTCCCTCCCACTCTCCCCCTCCCCCTACCTTCCCCTCCCCTCTCTCCCCCTTTCCCCTCCCCTGTCCTCATTCTCCCTCCCCTTCTCTTCCCGTCCCTTTCCCCTCCTCCCTCCCTTTCCCTCCCTCCCTCTCACGCTCTCTCTCTCTCTCTCCCTCTCTCCCTCCCTCTCTCCCTCCCTCCCTCCTCCCCCTCTCTCCCCCTCCCTCACTCTCTCCCTTTACCTCTCCCTCCCCTCCCTCCTCTCTCCTCCCTCCCTCCCTCTCCTCTCTCTCCCCTCCCTCCTCTCCCTTTCACCTCTCCTCTCTCCCCCTCTCTCTCTCCTCCCTCTCCTCTCTCCCTCTCCTCCCTCTCCCTCTCTCCCTCTCCTCTCCTCTCCCTCCCTCACTCTCCCTCTCCCTCTCTCTCCCTCATCCTCTCTGTTACCCTCTTATCCCCCTCTTTGCTGTTGCTTGCTGTGCTCCGGGCCATTGGTCCACATGTGTTAAATTAGTCCTCTCTCTCGTTTTTTCCCTCCTCCTCACTCCATTCCAGAGGAAGGCCTCTCTGTACGGAGCCCAGGACAGGACAGGACAGGACATGGCTCTCTGTACGAGGCCCAGGACAGGACAGGACAGGACAGGACAGGGCTCTCTGTACGAGGCCCAGGACAGGACAGGACAGGACATGGCTCTCTGTACGGGGCCCAGGACAGGACAGGACATGGCTCTCTGTACGAGGCCCAGGACAGGACAGGACAGGACATGGCTCTCTGTACGAGGCCCAGGACAGGACAGGACTCTCTGTACGGAGGACAGGACAGGACAGGACTCTCTGTACGAGGCCCAGGACAGGACAGAGGGAAGCACTGTGAACTGCTGTTCAGAAACACTTAGCTCGTAAAGACGGCTTTCCATTTCCCGATCAATCTGGGTACTTAGAAGCGGATGTAATTTGATCTCAGTCAATGTGCTTAGTGTTGAAAGCATCCTGCTTGGTATAGCTAACCTGGAGAGTAAGGAAACGGAACGTCCAAGCATCTAATTAACGCTCCAGTCTCACTTGATCACATTCTGGGCGGTCAGTGAGTTGGGGGGGTTTAATAGTTTAATTATCACCCCAAAGTGGTCAAAGCTAATATTTAATTAGAAAATAAACAAAAAAAAACGCGCAAGGCCCTCTTATCCAATCATAATCACTGAGGCGAAGCAAGGACTCACACAACGCGATATAGGAGAGGAAACTCCCAGCATGCACTGCCGCATAAAAGACTCATAATTACTCAAACGCAATTAGCAGAACATTACAGGATTACCAGCACGCTCAGGATTGCCTTTCATGCTTGTACGAGGAGAAACCAAGGAGAGCGCTGATTCACGAGCCTCCCATTGACTGCCTGTAATGGACAGTGTTTATGTCACTGAGTAACCACGGCGACTGATAATTACTGTGTCAATGGGGGAGAACAGCAACACTGCCTTGATATTTAGGACTCTTTATATTTTATCTTCTCCATAATAAAAAGCTTGTAAAGAACATTTTATTATGAATATGCAGTAAAATTGAAGGGCTGTAATGATCTCTACCAACGCCAACAACGCTAAGGGTGAGGTAACCCTAAAATTAATAAAAACGGTAAATAATTAAACGTATACAGTTATAGTAACGATCCTGTATGCTGTTATTCCTCCAGCCAAGGAGCACGCGCGTCGCGTCTCTCAGCAACGTAATAACACGCCGTCGCCTAGGGAACTCATCTTGAGGGCGGCGAGTTAGTCAGCGTGTATGAGGTGAGCTCAAGTGTCGAGATCTTATCTCATAAAGAGCCTTATAAATGTACAACTATCTCACGTCACATAAAGGAAGCGGCTGATTTATTCCTATTGATCAACTGCCGAGTGCTGTGACAGCCCCGTAACGGAAATCAACACCCTCTCAACGTCAAACGTGGACGCGTCTGGAAGGGAGACACGCGCGTACAGACACACCCTGGCAGACTATGGAGATTACAATAAAACTGATGCATGATAAATCAAGTTTTGCTTATAGTCTGGTGCTGAACGAGAGGATGTGTGCGCGAGAGAGAGAGAGCGAGAGAGGGCAGGAGAGACTGACAGGTGGACGCGGCCGTTAAAAAAGGAACGCAGGCTCTTTCGTTTCACGAGGCCTCTCTCTTTTACTCGGTGCTGAGTCTTGAAAACAACAAGTGCGGGAGAAACTGACGTCTAAGTTTGTTTACTTGTTCCTGGGACATCACAGGTGAGCGCGGCACTGGACGGTGACCCTCAACCTGTCTCAGTATGGTGCCCCAGAGGTGTCATAAACCTAGGCAGGGAGCTTTGGCTGGGATGACAGAGTACCAAACCTTTCCCACCAGGGTCTAATTTCCCCCTGTGAAAATGGATAGCACGTCCACGGCGTAGCTTAGTTTAAAATGCAAAATGTGGACATTATCTGGCACGGAGATTCAACGGCATCCATCACGCTATGCTAATGCAGCCCAGTGGTTAAGATATTCTAATGTAAGCCACCCTGGAGATGTAGGGGAATTAACACAAACAGAACAGGGCGTCGGGAACACAGAGGGGTCACGAGATAGGAGGGGACAGGAGAGTCGGGCTGAAGACAGGAGCTGACACACACACACACAAATAAACACACACAAACACGCAAATAACACACGTACACACACACTCATAAATACACACGCATACCTAAACACACGCATCGGCTGGATGCTTCCGTTGCACGGTTTTAGGCATAATTTAAGTTTATGTGGCGAAAGGTGAAGCTAACGGTAGCTAACTAGCTAGATACAGTCACAGACTTGGCTAACTTCACGACGCCACAAACCTAGTGAGCTTCTGGGAGATAGCTAGCTAAAACAGCAAAAAAGTTGCAGAAACGCCACAGGCCTGGGTGAAAGCATATGATGTAGCTAGCTATGATTCCAGGCTGTGAAATCAACACCCTGTATTTTCGCCCTTCTTTGCACTGGTTAGCGCTAGGAAACCTCACACAGTAGTCATTTGACTTGTTCAGCTGTACAAGTTACTTACCCGGTCCAGGGGTCAGGTCCGAATCTAGGAATCCCCTCGTAGTAGGCTACTCTTCTGTTGCTGATAAATCCAGTTCTCCAAAGCACCGCATACAGTTAGTAGCTAGCTACCGAGTTAGCTAATACTTCGTACATTTGCGCTTTTGAGCTAGTATTGTGGGCCTGATAAATTAATAAAGCAGTGAACCATGAGAGGGGCGTAGAGCAATCGATTCCTTTCAATATCCGAATGATTGGAATGGATCTAGGCGGAGCTGCGAGGTGGTTCTCCATACTTATATGGGCGGATATCCGGTCACATGACCCCGAGTCTTCAGACAGTGACATCGTTACTGACAGGTAGCCTATGATCGCTAGATAGAGGTTCTTCATCTTTCAGGCTGTTTAAAAGGTGAGATATCCACCTGCCCCTTTGAATGATCAATCCTATGGTGAATCATCTGATTTGGTCACAACAGTTCCTTTCAATGTAATCACCCACCCACCAATATTGTCTTTCTAAAGTTTCATGTTTAAAACATAGGTTTGGAAGGGATACAGTAAAAAAAAGAAAGGTTTTACAGCTGCAACCGACGCAAGCACACCTCACAATTTCCACCGAAATTGTACCCTGTCTACTTCATTCATATTCACCTGTGATGTACTCATATTTCACATAACACAGACTGGACCTGTTATCATGCCACACAGCATTTTCTCCATTCTCCCCGTTGGACAGTAAAACACCTTTTCAACAACACCTGCCTGCTGGACTTCCTCCCCAATTCAGGTGCTGTTTTTGGGGGGTAACATACCCAGGCTGGGCCTCTCTCCTGCACCCACAACAGCAGACAGCCAAACAGCAGAAAGCCAAACAGCAGACAGCCAAACAGCAGACAGCCAAACAGCAGAAAGCCAAACAGCAAACAGCCAAACAGCAGAAAGCCAAACAGCAGACACCCACAACAACAGACAGCCAAACAGCAAACAGCCAAACAGCAGACAGCCCAAACAGCAAACAGCCAAACAGCAGACAGCCAAACAGCAAACAGCCAAACAGCAGACAGCCAAACAGCAGACAGCCAAACAGCAGAAAGCCAAACAGCAAACAGCCAAACAGCAGAAAGCCAAACAGCAGACAGCCAAACAGCAAACAGCCAAACAGCAGACAGCCAAACAGCAGACAGCCAAACAGCAGAAAGCCAAACAGCAGACAGCCAGGCATAGCAGCAGACAGCCAAACAGCAGACAGCCAAACAGCAGACACCCACAACAGCAGACAGCCAAACAGCAGACACCCACAACAGCAGACAGCCAAACAGCAGACAGCCAAACAGCAGACAGCCAAACAGCAGACACCCACAACAGCAGACAGCCAAACAGCAGACACCCACACAGCAGACAGCCAAACAGCAGACAGCCAAACAGCAGACACCCACAACAGCAGACAGCCAAACAGCAGACAGCCAGGCGTAGCAGTATCCCTGCTCTGCTTCCCAGCTCCCCAGCTCTCTCCAGCGCTCTCCAGAGCTGCAAGGGAAGGCATTATTATCATTATATTAATGTGACATTAATTGCTTTTACTTTTTCACTCCATTAAGTGTGCTCTATCTCTTTGGGACCCCGGCCAGACGGTTTATCACTCCCGTGCTGTTGGTAGGCCCATTAATGTGCTAAGACACTGGGCTATAAAATAATTGCGCCGCAGTGTTGGAAATGTTCATCGCGCTAATTGAAAAGTAATTGCGGAGGTATAGTGCAACTGTCAGGCCATAACAGGGCTGTCGCGTGCGGAGAGGGCTCTGCGGAGAGACCAGCTCTGCGGAGAGACCAGCTCTGAGGAGAGACCAGCTCTGGGAGAGCTCTGAGGAGAGACCAGCTCTGCGGAGAGACCAGCTCTGAGGAGAGAGACCAGCTCTGAGGAGAGACCAGCTCTGAGGAGAGAAGCTCTGAGGAGAGACCAGCTCTGAGGAGAGACCAGCTCTGCGGAGAGGGACTCGCGGGAGAGACCAGCTCTGCGGAGAGACCGGGAGCTCTGCGGAGAGACCAGCTCTGAGGAGAGACCAGCTCTGCGGAGAGACCAGCTCTGGGAGGAGAGACCAGCTTTGCGGAGAGACCAGCATTGAGGAGAGACCAGCTCTGCGGAGAGACCAGCTCTGAGGAGAGAGACCAGCTCTGCGGAGAGGGCTCTGTAGAGAGACCAGCTCTGCGGAGAGACCAGCTCTGCGGAGAGACCAGCTCTGGGGAGAGACCAGTTCTGAGGAGAGACCAGCTCTGCGGAGAGACCAGCTCTGCGGAGAGGGCTCTGCGGAGAGACCAGCTCTGCGGAGAGACCAGCTCTGCAGAGAGACCAGCTCTGCGGAGAGACCAGCTCTGAGGAGAGACCGTTGTTCTCTGGCTGTGAGAGAGCCAGGGAAGAAGCAGAGGAAAACACCCAAACGTCAACAGAAGCAACGAAGCGTATTAAACATGTCTGTCTAGGGTCTCCTGATCTGTACTTACAGAGACGGGGTCAAGGGACAACAAGGGGCAGGGACAAGGTCAGGGGTCAAAGGGACAGAGTCTGGGACAGGGGTCAGGGGTCAACTGGAGTCAGGGACAGGGGACGACAGAGGTCAAGGTCAGAGGTCAGGAGAGAGCAAACCCACTACAGGCAGCAAAGAACTGAATCAATGAAGATCCAAAAACCAAATCATGTCTTGTTTTTTTCTGTCTTTTGTCTGTTTGTGTCACAGAGTTTTGTGCGGTGTGTGTGGTGTGTGTGTGTGTTCACATGACTGTGTATCTTTGATCAGAAAGACACACTACCACTACTATTTTCTAACTGCTTGTCTACATGTGAAAAGTAGATCATAATTACAACAAACGTAATGAGCACTGCACCATCAGCAGAGCAAGCATGATTCATTTCTAATGAACTTTGGATATTACAGTGCAGGACCAAGAGTATTAAATCGTTAAAGTGTTAATGTAACATTATAAAATATCATTAACCCAGCAGTTAATCAGCTCGGAAAAATAAAAGGAACCATTTTAAAGACCCAAATACCACGGCTATCCAGCCTCCCTGTTTCCCTGTTGCTCTATAAATCCCTGTAGATTCTGCACCATCGCATCTCTCTCCACCTGGGATTTGAGCTCAGCACCATTCTGTTAGGACCCCAGATCTGCTGGGAATCCTACAAACAATCATCTAAGACCTGTCCTGCAACTCAGAACAAAGGAACCGGCAAACCACGCATCGTGTCATCCATCACAAGACGGCGAACCAGGGAATACTTCAGATACGTCCGTGGGGATGTAGCTAAAATATATTTTCGTTATTATCGTTGTGAACATGCAGCATTACTGATCTACCAGTTCAGACTGATAAAAGGTTAGTGTCCAGCCCCGGTATTGATGTCTAGTTGTGTTTGAGGTGCAGCGACAAGTTATAGGAGGGGCTTGGGTTCGTTTAAGCCGTCATTACTAAAACAAAGCAGCCTCTTGCTTATCAGACCCTCATCGACTCCTCTCCCCGGCCCTGTCGCCCAGCCAATCCAACGTATCGACACCCATTGACTGGGGCTTGAGAGAGAACAGGATGGTGAACTTGTCTAACATGGATCGGGGTCAGGGCGAGGCACAGGGGCTGAGGGGGGAGGGGGGATGTGTGTGTGTGTGCGTAAGACCCTCCTCTCTCTGGCCCCGTCCGATAATGCTGCGTGGGGAGGCACAGATCAATGACGTGGACTCTGGGAACGAGGCATGAAAATGGAGTGATTGATCCTGGTAGTTATGATGCCATGTTCATCGACGCCTCTTCTGATTTGTGTGACTTCCCTTTCGATCGCGTCGCAGACTTCCTCCGCGGGCGAGCGGCGGGTTCTGTGTGTGTGTACCGCCGACGGATTCTGTCAAAGGGCCGGTTTTAAGAGGGAATGGATTCTCCAGAGGTCAAGTGACCGGTGTATATTCTCTACCCAGGACCCCCCCTCAACCCCTCACCCCGCCTCCCTGCCTCGTTCCCTCCCTTCTCCAAGGTCAGTATCTTCAACAATTAGTCTGAGGAGAGGGAGGAGGATGTGAAGCATGGTTGCACCCTCTCCAAACGCCCCCTCAAGGGCTGTGGGGGGGCAGCGACGGTATGTCACACCAAAGTGAAAAGTGTCCCAGTTCCCTCTTTATGTCTCCATTTGCCACCTTCATTAGGATCATTCAGGAGCACTTAGAGCCCAACCCTGCATATCCACACGTCCCCCTGCCCTGCCTGACTCTCTGCTCAAAGCACCTGCTCCAATCAAATAACTTACAAAGACCTGCACAAGATGGCACACAGGAGCGCGTGCAATAAAGAGACAAAGAGAGAGAGAGTGAAATAGAGAGTACCAAAGAGAAAGGGAGAGATAGAGAGACAAAGAGAGAGAAAGAGTGTACCAAAGAGAGAGAGGGAGATAGAGAGAAAGAGAGAGATAGAGAGACAAAGAGAGAGAAAGAGTGTACCAAAGAGAGAGAGCGGGAGATAGAGAGAAAGAGGGAGATGGAGAGAGACAGAGAGAAAGATAGAGCACCAAATAGAGAGGTATAGAAAGTGGGGAGAGATAGAGAAACAGAGAGAGAGGAGGAGGCAGAGGATGCATATAGCGTGATAGTACTAATGTAATATTGATCACTCCCAGTCACCATGGCACCAGGACAATGGCCCAGCCTCTGGCCACTGGTCAGTCCCTTGGCAGCAGTTTCTCTCTGTATCTATCTATCTCTCTTTGGCTCGTCTCTCTCTCTCCCTCCCTCCCTCCCTCCCCCCCCTCTCCCCCCTGGCTGGCCTGAGGATCCATACCACCGCAGATGACCACATTGCAGACAGCAGCGCCTTGTAGCCTAGCCACACTCCGCTATACTCTCTGCAGAGCGATCTGACGGCACACAGCCAGCCAGAGGACAAAATCTAAACGTATTCATAAACCTTCGCCCAAAGTGGCTGATCCATAGTCGTAAATCTACCCACTCAACCCTTTTTTTTCCCCCTCGCTCCCTCCTCTCTCCGTCGCCACTCACTTGTCAAGCCGTAAAGAGGGAGAAGGAACGAAAACAAGAGCGAGCCGGCTAGAGAGGATGAGCGTGAAAATGCGGAGGTGATGCGAGTACAAGTGTTCAGCTCGCGAGCCGTCTGTCTCGTGAGTCCCAGCTAACAGTAACAGGCCTATGTAAGAAGAGATTTACC
Organism: Mallotus villosus; assembly: GCA_903064625.1. Taxonomy (NCBI): domain Eukaryota; kingdom Metazoa; phylum Chordata; class Actinopteri; order Osmeriformes; family Salangidae; genus Mallotus; species Mallotus villosus. The sequence continues at coordinate 4,688 of CAEFZP010000398.1, read as the reverse complement.
TCAGACAATTAAAGTCTTACTTTAGATTTTTTTCTTCCCGGGGTTCTTACCACAGAAATCAACAGTACTAAACAGTAAAATGACCCTTTATCCAGAATCTCTCGGTCAAGCGAAAGGAATGGAGGTGATCTCAGTCATTCCTTATGTCTAAAGCTGGCACCCTTTCCTTGATCTCTACGCTCGCCCTCTTCGGTGTGCCTGCTGGAATGGGCCAAACGGTAGACTTTAATTCAATATAGCTGACAAGACCATCAAATAGCGTAATGAAGGCAAAGATAATGTGATGGAGAAATGTGTTGGATGGGTCTTGCCAATTCATTTCGCGGGTTGCTGTACTCGAGACAACCAATTGCCCTCCACAACAAAGGGAAACCATGGAGACGCGATCGTCACTTTTGACTAGATGTTAGGCAGAAGTGAGTGATTTGCATAGAAAAGTTCATAAGCTTGGGACATAAGGATATGGCCATAAAAAGGAGCAATAAAATGTTTAACTATGACAGAATATTAAAAGAGGCCGTAAATTGAAGGCAGGCTGCAGGAATGACCCCTGGAAACGCTAGTCCACGGATCGGACTGCTAATCTCACCGGTGAGAGGGGCTTCGTTCATTGTACACAGAGAATAAAGCATCTCTCACCGACCTCTGACAGATATGGCTGTCTCTCACACTTTCATCCAGGAAGATAGTTAAGATTTAAGATAATGACTCAACGACTTTCACGTTGATGCGTTTTTTTTCCTGCCGACATTGAATCTTTTTAAAAGACCTCGCGCTTTAGCGGGAGCGGCTGACAGGCACTGGCAGTGAAAGAGTTGAATGTCTCGCGCATACTCGTTTCCCGTTGTCAGGAAGAAATTGTTCGTAACATCGGCTCCTCACACTTGTCTCAACTCATTTATTTCAGCCAAGGTCTACGGATATAAATAAAAGGAAATGTTACTCAGGCATTTTAACTCGACGGCAGCCTTGAGAGCAGTAATGTAACCACATATCATGAAAAGTGCTGAATCTCCCTTTGTCACCGGACATGACATGCAATTCCTCCAAATATATTCACGTTTGTTGTGATTCACTCAAATAAATAACCACAATTGCACAGTTAAGCTCGAAGACTAACAAATCGAAAACGGTTTGTTTATCAAGTAAAGGAATTTCAAGAGAAGCACTAGGCCTATATCTGGTATATATCATGACATTTTGTTATTGGTCTTTTGTTTATTTTACCTCACCTCAACCCATGGCTTCGAAGTCGGATGGAGTAATATTCTTGGCAAAGCGGTGCTCCGACATGAAATGCAGTTCAACAGGTGGTCTATAGATGGAGCTCTTCTCATTAGAATACATTACTTTAAAAGCCTGTCCTCGTCTCGCTGGCCAACGTCCTTCATCTCTCACGGTGCTTTGGAGGCAGAGAGGGGGAGAGAGACTACCTTTACCTGTCCTTGAGCCGAGCTCGAGGAAGTGGAAGAAACAATCTTCGTGTTTCTCACCTATCCTGCGGGGCCTAAACGATGTGTTCCATTAATTGATATAGTGACCATATATTAATAGCCAAGTTCCTCTTTCTTACTTAACAGACTGGACCCCTTGTGAGAGAGAGACAAACCACAAAACACTGTTCTCCCTGGAGCTATGTGACTTAATTGAGCTATCATGGGAAATCTAATTACAATAATACATAAAGAGGATTGTGTGATATTCCCTTTGCTTTGGCTTGACACCCATCTCCTCCTCTCCCTCTCTCTCTCTCCTCTCCCTCTCTCTCTTATTTTGTCTCTTTTACCACCTCAATCACACACTCACACACACACACAGACAAACATACACACACACACTGACAACAGTGAAACTATAGGAGAGAAACAGCAACAACAGTGAAGAGATTTATTGGAGAGGTTTTAATCATGATTCATGGGCCAGTAAACTTTTAAAAAGCGGTCTGTCTGTCACCAGGGCTGGGATATGGATGTAACAACGGAAACGTCTTCAAATGAAGTCCAGAGACACAATGATTTTTCAGTCTTTCGGTTTTCAGTCTAGGACTTGACATCAATGAGAGAAAACAATAACTGTATTCCTCTTGAGGTCAAATCGTTGTCAGATAACTGTAAATATCCTACCCCATTAATTTAGTCACGTGCCGTATCGTAATACAACTGTGCCGTGTAACTGTTCTGTGATGGAGGAAAGGCTACGGGATGTGCTAGTGTGGTCATTGGGTTTTCCAGAATAATCTATTCTCTGACAATTCTCATTAGCTGAGTAGTGGCAGTGTTAATTCCATTGAAAATGCCCCAAAACAGCTGCCAATATGTGAGCTTTAACTACACAAAGACACTGGAGGAGCCGCACGCTTGGCACTGATGCTATTGACGAACGTCAGGAATTGACAGAGGTATCTTTTGTGTTGGGCAGTGTGTGTTTCCTGATTGACAGGATAAAAGATACTTTAAGACAATGTCTTTGTGAGGATAGGGGGACTTTTAGGAAGCTTTAAATCACCTATTGGCGTTTCAGAGAAAGCATTGCATTTGTGTGCATGCAAAATATGTTTTTTTGTAAACTTTGGGTCACAGACATTTTAGTCAAATTATTGGGGTAATATAGGAGCTGAAATGGGACTAAATTCTTTTTTTTTACTTTGCGAAATAAGCTGTTGTCAAACATTGTTTAAGAGTAAATATCGGTCCTTAATTGATGATCAAAAAAGATTATCAATACTCAATATGCAGTTTGCTTGTGTGTGTGTGTGTGTGTGTGTGTTTGTCAGCTTACTGCTTGTGTTCAGGTGCCTGTGCTGTGTTTATGAACAGTGTTTTCTGTATTTTGAAACTAGGAGTGATCCAAAATTATATCCACGTTGCAAAGGGGTATATATCTGTTTGTGTGCGTGTGAGTCTGTGTGCGTGTGTTTGTATGTGTGTGTGTGTTTCCTGTTTATTAAGTCTCTGTGTGATTGAGAGCAAGGTCAAAAGGACATGGGGGAGACAGGGAGAGTGGAGAGCTGGGGAGTTACCACCGAGCCCAAGGCCACAGCGACACAGAGAGACGCCATATTGAAATTAGCAAATGGACGGAACACTCGCCCGCCCGCTGCCCCGCGTGTGGCCCCCCTCCCCCGCGCGTGGCCCCCTCCCCTGCCTGTGCCCCCCCCCCACTCGCTGCCCTGCCTGTGGCCCCCTCCTCTGCCTGTGATAGACAGATGTGCTTCGTGAGAGGACGACGTCGTTTGAGGGACAACATTGGGGAGGTGGGGAAGGAGGGGGGGAGGTGCGAGGTGGGGGAGGAGGTGGGGGGAGGTGGGGGAGGAGGGAGGGAGGAGGGGAGGGAGGGGAGGAGGTTTGAGGGGAGGAGGGAGGAGGGGGGGAGGAGGGAGGGAGGAGGGGGAGGAGGTGGGGGAGGAGGTGGGGGAGGGAGAGGGGGAGGAGGTGGGGGAGGAGAGGAGGAGGTGGAGGAGGAGGGGGAGGAGGGAGGAGGTGGGGGGGAGAGGTGGGGGGAGGATGGTGGGGGAGGAGGTGAGGGAGGAGCGAGGTGCGGGAGGGGAGGAGGGAGGGAGGAGGAGGGGGAGGAGGTGAGGGAGGAGGGAGGAGGAGGAGGAGGGGGAGGAGGGGAGGAGGAGGTGGGGGAGGAGGTGAGGGAGGAGGAGGGGGGAGGAGGGGGGAGGAGGAGGTGGGGGAGGAGGTGGAGGAGGTGGGGGAGGAGGTGGGGGGAGGAGGTGGAGGAGGTGGGGGAGGAGTGAGGGAGGAGGAGGGGGGAGGAGGGGGAGGCCACCCTCCCCTGTCCTAAAAATGAAATGGATCAGACTCTTATTTATTACTGCATGGTTTGCACCCATTCCATAACACAGTAAATTACCTGCATGGTCAAGGTTCCTCTCCCGGGCGAGGGGGGAAGAGGGAGAGGAAGGACATGAGGCAGGTGTGATCTATACCATATTTAATTCAGGATTCACATATGATCTGTCAATTTCCATATATCATGGTTTATGAGTCGTATTTTAAATACAAAATCACGTTTATGAATATAAATGTGTGAATTACGAGCGGTCATATGTGTTATATGATGTGCAATATGTCTATAGGCAGCAGACAGAGTGGGCATGCCAATATTTATGAGATTTCTGTATCTTGGAAGAGGATGAGGTGATTCCTCTATCATACAGTGGATCACTTATCTCTGTTCATCACACAAAGTTTCTCATCCTCTCACGTCCGACACACGCCTTCTTTCTTAAACGCAAATTACATAAATATAATAAGCTTAATTGACGTGTAAAATACATTCACATAAGGCGATTTTTTTTAAAATATATATATATACATTTTCAGTTTACTTCTGTATCAGGATACTTTGCGGATATCTTTATAGATACTTTCTGTATGTTTTCATTTGAAAAGAAAGCGAAGCACTTTGAGGAGGACAGGGAACCACAGAAGAGACACTGTGTGTAGCTCTGTGCATGCGCGTGTGCAAGCCTCTGTGTGCGTGTGTGTAAGCGTGTGTGTGTGTGCGTAAGCGTGCGTGTGTGTAAGCGTGTGTGTGTGTGTATGTAAGCGTGTGTGTGTGTGTAAGCGCGCGTGTGTGTAAGCGCGTGTGTGTAAGCGTAGTGTGTGTGTAAGCGTTGTGTGTACGTGTGGTGTAGTGTGTGTGTGCGGACGGGAGAATTCACGAGTGAAAGCCCCCGG
>CAEFZP010000397.1:170000-270000 GCA_903064625.1 Mallotus villosus | reverse complement strand
GGACAATGACATCATGGTTGATAGATGTGACTAACCCACATGAACAGGGCTGAGAGAAATGATCAGGCAGAACCTTGCCAGTCCAAGTCTAACTGCCGCCTGCCCTCCCAGTCCACCTCTGGCTGCTGTTCTGCTCTGGGGAACATATGGAGTGTTTATGATGTGCAGCGTTTGCCTTCAGCTCCGTTGGTGAAGCCAGGCTGACACGGTGGGTGAGCTGGCACGCTGACACACACAGATGTTCCCTCTCATGCCCTCACGCCTGTGACCACAGTTCTCCTCTCCTCCCCTCCTCTCTTCTCCTCTCTACTATTCTCCTCTCCTTCCTCTCCTCTCCTCTCTGGGCTATTTGATAGTGATGTGTTGTGAAGGCCAGAGGACATAGGGGAGTTGTAACAACATCAATGCGCTTCGCCAGGTTTTCAAGTCAGGGACATGTCTTATTATAATTACTACCTAGACCTTATTTATTCTTCTGAGGAACTACTTGTGCACTGGACAGTCGAGTCCTCTCTGCTTCTCCTCCTCCTCCTCCTCCTCCTCCTCCTCTCCTCCTAACCCCTGGAGAGATGGAAGGGTGGGGGGAGAGGGAAGGAGAGGAGGAGGGGGGGAGGGGACAGACATGGTGGGGGTGGTGGTGTGTGTGTGTGAGGGGGTTGTGAATCTGCAAATCATTTATTTACGTTTGGCATCTGCATAACGAGGCGGCCAGCCAATGGCAGCCGAGGCAGGGTGGCATGCCTTCAGTTTTAATGGGCGAGCCGAGGAAACTTCCAATCCTTCTTGACATTTCTCATAGCGAAATAAACGTGCTCTGGGTCACAGTGTCTATTAGGAAAATAAGAGACGAGCAAGTCAATTATTCTCCAATGACTGGATAGCCAGGGGACCTCATTATGGTGATCAGACTGCGGCCATGCTGCCCAGGCTCTCCTGTGTGTAGCTCCTGATTATGCCGGGGAAGAATGACATGGCCCTTTTTCACTCTTTATGTTAAGAGGTACACACACACACACACACACACACACACACACTCAGTCATGGACACACACACAAACACACACACACACTCAGAAACACAGACAAACTCACAACGGCAAACGTACGCTGCTGCGATACACACTCAAACACACACATGTACACACAGAAAGACATAGCCGGAGTGGAGTGTCTGGCCAGCCAGCCAGAAATTGTTGACACGTTGGAAAAAGTGCGAGGCGCTCTCATCCAGCGGAGTGCTGAGGTCGGAGCTGCTGATAGGCTGACGGGGTCACGGAACTGGATGCTTTGGGAAAACATTAGTGGCAGGGGCACTGCGAGCTGTCATGCCCACCCTGGACACAGGGCCCTGGGGAGGCAGGAGGAGGGTTGAGGGGCGAACAGGAAGGGAGGAGGGGTGAGGAGGCGCGGGTTAAAAAAAGCAGAGCCTGGGGTTTGGTGGGCGGAGTGGTGCATGCTGGGATGCCGTGTGCGAGATGGCGCCACAGCGTGCGGCTGCTGATGTGATGCGGGCAGGCAGGGCGCGGGGGGCGCGGCTTGTCTTTCCTAGTGCCCGCATAGTGTGTGGCACGGCTCCGCTGCATGGGCGATGACACGCTAATGATTTCATACGAGAACCTATCTGGACCACTGCTGATTGATAACCAGCCGTCTTATCAAAGCCGGAACTGTAATCCAGCTGTGTAAACCTACACCAGCTTGCACAGTTAGGTTCATATACAACGCTTTTGTTTGGGGGAAATGAAACTATTTATTTTATTACTTCAGTAAAGCAATAAATATGTACCAGGCAGATCTACTGAAAGTATGTGTCAGAAAGACACCGATTGTGAGTCCAAAGAATGAATATCGATATTCTTTCCTCCCCCCGTTGCTTTTCAGAGCGTTTTTGTCTGTGAGAAACTGCTCGTTCACTTCATTCATCCGACGTTGCCGAGGAGCTCTGGGGTTATTGAGTGCAAATCACAAACGTTTCTTTATTAGTCATTGATTCAAAATTAGTCTTTGTGCCTCCGTTCGGTACCGTCCTGTGCTTGCGTACACAGTTCCTCTAGTCTCCACGGTAACGGCGTACTGTCCAGGGGCGGGGGTGGGGAGTTGTGGGGGGGCGAGGAGGGCGAGGGGGCGGGGGGGCGACTCCCCAGTGGGTGTGGCCTCGGCGGGCGCTCTCCCATATCTCCCATATTGCTCTCTGAGACATGAATGATTGGATTATTTGATGACAGCTTATTTCTTAAATTTGTTTCGGCACCATATGTCTCTAATGCGCATCTGTCCAGGGCTCCGGAGTCGTGCCCTGGGGTCTGGTAGGACGCAGGCAGCCTCTGTACCTGGGGGGCAGGAATGGCTAGTGAGCCCTCCACCCCACCCTCCGCCCTCCACCCCCAAACCCGACATACACACGGCACTGGGGGAGGAAGTGCAACAGACCGCAGTCTAGCGCATGTTGAAGAAACATCTTTTTTATTGCCTCACCCTCACTCTCTCTCCCTCTCTTTCACCCTCTCTCTCTCTCTCGTCTTCACATGGTGAATTAATAACAGCGCTGCAGGCAACGCTGCAGTTTGCGAACATCTAGCAAGCCAAGCAGAAGAGAAGAAGGAAGGAGGAAGAGGAAGATTCCTTCGCTTCTTTAGCTATTTACCGCTGCTTCCTATGGAAGTGTCCTTGTTATCATAATTGGTTCCCTGGGCCTATTGGTTCCCTACGTTCCCCAACGCTCACGGTTCCAGGAGCAGCCCCGCAGACACAGACAGTGCGGGCAAACCTAACTAACTTTAACCAGCCTCACCGACCTGCGTCTCTGCTCTTCAATTAGTTCTTTAATTGTTTTGGCAGCACGACATCCAACATAACCTACGTGTAACCTACATACACAGGCCGCGCCTGGGGGGTCGGGGGGGCCGTCGGCGGCGGGGGTCATTTGTTGTCACGACACTGGGGGGGTCATGGTGGTGTGCTCGGGGGATGAGCCGGGGGTCTCGCAGAGAGAGCGTGAGATCACTAACGAGGCTGTTGCTTTCACACCTCCCGTGTGCAGGCGTCTCTGTGTCCATACGCTCAGGGAGCGACGCCTGTCAGCCTGCGTGACACGAGCCTGGAACCATCTGCATATCGCCCAGACCCTCCGCTCAGTCACCTAGGAAGGACCCACACCCTCTTCCCCCCCTTCGCCCCCCTTCGCCCCACCCCCCCTCCACCTTTCCCCCCAAAGAAACACACACAGTCACACCTCACACACACACACTCACACACCTCACATATGACCCCGCTCCACACACTCACACACACAAACAAACACGCTGGGTAAATAATATTCTTGCTAAACCTGTAATCAGACAACAGAAGGAAGATGACCTTGCTCAATCTAAGTTTGAAATACAGGAGGAGACAGCTCCTTTGTTTAATTCAGCCTTCAGGGGGACTTTTAATTGATGTCTCTCAATGGCTTTGAGGTTTGAAATAAAACTACAATTGAGATAAATATTCAGACAGGCAAACAGACAGGCAAACTACTAAACCTAATTAAAGAGGTTGGGAATTATGTAAAGACCTCTTTCTCTCTGTGAATACAAGTGTCAGAAGAAATTACATTTGTACATTTCCTAAATCTACAGCAAGTCAATCATTATTTGCTTCATATAGACACATGTCAACACATGCACACACATGTGTGTGTTGAGTGTGTGTCAGCTTGGTGACTGTGTTCTAGTTGCCCTATGAGTAACCCTGTCTGGTCCAGATTCTTCCTGGCCATTTAGCTTGGCTAATGGCCCCTGTATGTGTGTCTGTGTATGTGTGTGTGTCTGTGTGTATGTGTCTGTGTGTATGTGTCTGTGTGTATGTGTGTGTGTCTGTGTGTCTGTGTGTATGTGTGTGTGTGTGTCTGTGTGTGAGCCTACTTGGCCCCGTTCTTCGCTCCACTAGTCACATGTCAGCATGATCCTTCTAATGTCAATATTGGGACCTTGGCCCCGCCCCCAGGGTACCTAAACAAGCTCTTTAATAGATATACTGTGCTTCCTCAAGGCCCCCTGCCCCCCTACCCCCTGGTTTGGTTTACAGGGGGAACAAAAGACTATTAGGAGAGAGAGAGAGAGAGAGAGAGAGAGAGAGAGAGAGGAGAGAGGAGAGAGAGAGAGAGAGAGAGAAAGAGAAATAGAAAGAGAGAGAAATAGAAAGAGGTAGAGGTAGAGGTAGAGGTAGAGGAATTATTATCTACAAAGCTGCCATCCTCTCATTTCCACAGTCTCCTTTCCTCTCCTCCCTTGGTATCTGGAACCTTTATGCACAGGGAAACCTTATTGGCTAAATGGTCCTATTTTCTCTCATGGATCTTCCCTCCTCCAGGTCTTCTGAGCTGGATTCCAGCATAGAACTGGCCCAAGGCTCTGGAACAGCAGGTTTTTGGCAGCAGAAATAATCGTGACCCCTTCCCATCCCTACTGTCATAAAGAAGCCCTGCCCCCATTCTCACAACGTAACGCTAACCCCACCCTGAGGGCTTAAACAGGCCACAGTGCCCAGGGCTTCATGTTGGTCATGTGACCTGTGATAACTTCTCACCTCCCGAGGGCTGGTTAATTGGCTTTAATTGCCTGTAATTGCCTAATTAGCTGGTCGGTCATTTACTTAGCTTCTTTCCGCTCCCTCCTTTGTCCGACGGGGCAGGGTTTGCACTGGTGTCACGTCCAATCACACCGCTCTGGACGGGACCCAATTAGCATCGTAAGCTGAACCATTTTTCTGTCCGCGATTTGTCCGGGAGGAGGACGTAATTGAAGACGACAACAGCTTTAATGTGAAAGTGTGCAGCCTGAGGGCTAGTCTGTGAAGTTTGTTCTACTTCAAGGTGCTGGGCGCACTACATTACGGTTCTACTTACTGTATACCATGGAGCGGAGAGGTATTTACAGTACAGAACTAATATCAGTGACAGTTGTCAGCGTCAGCAACTGACTGAGGCCTGTGCCCTGACCATTACCATTACCAGGAAGAGGTGAAAGAGAGTCATTTAGAGACACTGTTCTCTCGGGGAGGAAATGTGGCCTGAGGATAGTCAGGGAGGCCTGCATGAACACCAGAGACCTGTGATGTACTGTCAGACCTTGTAAGCTGCAAACTGGGCCACCTCCTCTCTACCCGTCTCCTCTCTTCCCTCCGTCAAACCCTCCTCTCCGATTTCTCTCCCTCTCCTCCTCGTCCTCCCATCGCTATCTCCTCTCCTGTCTTCTCTCCATCTCTCTGGTGGTGGCAGGTCCATTCAGGGTTCATTACCTCAGGCCCATCCTAAGCCTCTAAACTTGTAACCTTATGATCTTCCAGGACAGGCCTAATGGGTCACCAGAGTTCCAACCCGCCTCGACCAGCCCGACACATTAGAACCACTCAGGTCCCATAACTCCCAGACCAATCAAAAAGGTCCCACACAGCAACCAGCCAATCAAGCAGGCCTTTGGGATTGACCGGCCCCAAATGCGATGAGGCACCACTGCCTAGAGACCTGCTTGGTTCACCACGGCCCCAGGTCAAGTGTCTATGACATCACGGGGCAGCCGTGGCCCCGGGGCATGCATAGGAGAAGCCGACCCAGAAAGGTCCGTGTAGCCAGAGTCACATGACCTCTCTCCAGGTCAGAACAGCTGGCGGGCGTCGCCACAGGCAGGAAGGGCTGGGGCTGTGTCCTCGGAGTTGGAGAGAAATAAAGGCAGAGAGAGAGAGAGAGAGAGAGAGAGAGAGAGAGCGGGAGAGAGAGAGAGAGAGAGAGAAAGAGAGAGAGGGAGAGAGAGAGCGAGGGAAAGAGAGAGAGAGAGCGAGATCGAGAGAGAGAGAGATGAGAGAGAGTGAGAGAAAAGAGCAAGGATAGACAGAAATTTTGAATGGGGATTCCGAAAACTGGTGACATTGGTCGACAGGTCTAAAATTACAACAACAACAACATGTACAAATACTGTTCCTTTACAACAAATACACTTCCCGCATGTGTGGAAAGTCTGTGTTAGGGAGAATGGGGAGTGTGTCTGAGGGATAGTGGGGAGTGTGTGTGAGGGGGGGGAAGCAGGCGTGTCTGTGAGCCTAATCGCTGAGCCACTTAGGCAACATCAGTCAGAGGAATTAGGGCCTAAACATCCCGGCCCAGCGTCATGGAAGACAGCAAGCTGACAGGAACTAGCGAGTGTGTGGCTCGCGTTCAGCGACTGGAATATCAAGCCCAACTTGTAGGCCGACTAGTGCTTTATCTGATAGGATTAGCGTTACTTAGACCACACACACTGGAGCGTTCATAACCCTGGATGCTTTTTATAGATCTCTCTCTCTCTCTCCCATCTCCTTGTGTCTCTATCTCCCTAGCTCTGTCTCTGCCAGCAGAGCAGTGAAGGGAGAGGGGCTGACGAGCTCTGTGAAGGCTGCTATCGAATGGATGCTCATCGTCAGCGGGAGCTCATACAGAAACATCCATGGGAGGTCTGTTCAGGAGAACACAACAACCGGCAGCAGGCTGGGTTCGACGCTGGTGTTTGGTTAACGTCTTGGTTGTCCCCCGGGCCAGCTTTGATCCCTGCTTGTATTTGTTCATCAAATAATGCCCTGCCCTGATCAGGGGCGAAACTTGACTCCACCCCTCCCACCCTCCCCCCTACACACACACACACAACCTCTGACAGACTTTCTGGGTGACTTTCTGCTTCGAATTCATTGACCACGACATCTACGAAGTGAAACCCAAGGGCCATATATGGTCGGTTGGTCTGTTGCTAAAGCAGGGACTAAAGTGTGGGTGGGTGGGCGAGTGTGCTGACTCACCTCATTGTCAGAGTGTGTGCGTGAGTGTGCTAGTTGTCTCATGTAGACCCTTGAGCAGGTAAGGAGATAAAGTGGCCAGTGTATTTACATGCCAGTAGAGCAGTAGAGAAAGAGCCACCTAGCCGCTCCGGCTACATCAAAGAGAAGCAGGTTATTAACGGGACATGGAGAGCCCTGCAGGCTGCGTTAGCATCACACACACACTCCCACGCTCGTCTGGAATCAATAACACACACTCACACACGTACACCGCTGCACACACACAGCCACAAGCATACAAGGACACGCAGGACCAGGACCGGCTTCCATACAAAACTACTTTCAATATCCACCTAGGGCTAGTCCATTGTCAGTGGCTCTCACAATTAATTAGGCAACTTATTGAGCTCGAGATGCAATATGCATGTTAATTTAATGGGTTCTCTCTGGCTTGGAAAAAAAAAGAAAGAAAAGGCTTTGATGTTCACCAAACTTGGCAGTGGATTGGCCGCGGCACACAATGGCAGAATTAATGAGGACAGGGAAACAACGGACCAGGTATTGTTTCACGAACCTGCGTCTGCGAATGGAGCGGAGATGTATGCATGCTAATGTGGACTGAACCCATACCCTGCAAAACGGGCTCCGGTCTAGCTTTTTCATAATGTCTCTCTGCTGGTACCTATTCAACGTCTCTTTTAGTGAGCAGAGTTAGCCTCACACAGCCTCACACAGCCAGCCTCACACAGCCTCACACAGCCTCAGAGATCCAACCGGATGGTCTGGGTGATACTTTGCCCGTGTGGGCAGAGCCAACAGCATCAGGCGCCCCGATGTTTGGGCACCCTGTCTCTCTGTCTGGGCACCCGTTCTCCTCTCTGTCTGGGCACCCTGCTCTCCTCTCTGTGGGCACCCTGCTCCTCTCTGTTGGGCACCCTGCTCTCCTCTCTCTGTCTGGGCACCCTGCTCTCCTCTCTCTGTCTGGGCACCCTGCTCTCCTCTCTCTGTTGGGCACCCTGCTCTCCTCTCTCTGTCTGGGCACCCTGCTCTCTCTCTGCTGGGCACCCTGCTCCCTCTCTGTTGGGCACCCTGTTCTCCTCTCTCTGTCTGGGCACCCTGCTCTCCTCTCTCTGTCTGGGCACCCTGCTCTCCTCTCTCTGTCTGGGCACCCTGTTCTCCTCTCTCTGTTTGGGCACCCTGTTCTCCTCTCTCTGTTTGGGCACCCTGCTCTCCTCTCTCTGTCTGGGCACCCTGCTCTCCTCTCTCTGTCTGGGCACCCTGCTCCCCTCTCTCTGTTTGGGCACCCTGCTCTCCTCTCTCTGTCTGGGCACCCTGTTCTCCTCTCTCTGTCTGGGCACCCTGTTCTCCTCTCTCTGTCTGGGCACCCTGCTCTCCTCTCTCTGTCTGGGCACCCTGCTCTCCTCTCTCTGTCTGGGCACCCTGCTCTCCTCTCTCTGTCTGGGCACCCTGCTCTCCTCTCTCTGTCTGGGCACCCTGCTCTCCTCTCTCTGTTTGGGCACCCTGCTTTCCTCTCTCTGTCTGGGCACCCTGCTCTTCTCTCTCTGTTTGGGCACCCTGCTCTCCTCTCTCTGTCTGGGCACCCTGCTCTCCTCTCTCTGTCTGGGCACCCTGCTCTCCTCTCTCTGTCTGGGCACCCTGTTCTCCTCTCTCTGTTTGGGCACCCTGCTCTCCTCTCTCTGTCTGGGCACCCTGCTCTCCTCTCTCTGTCTGGGCACCCTGCTCTCCTCTCTCTGTCTGGGCACCCTGCTCTCCTCTCTCTGTCTGGGCATCCTGCTTTCCTCTCTCTGCTTCATCTCCATGATCAACCCTAACATTCAGATATGATTTTGTTCAGGCAAATTGATTGGGTCTTTTTGGGACTTAACTAACCTGGGCTCAACATAAACAAACAGGCAGTTTGACCCGTTCAAATGGGGTGAACCATGATGCAGCACATCGGAACAGCTGAGCCTTGCCCCTTCTGTACCCTGTGCCAACAACATCCAGGAGCTCCGCGTCGACATTTGTCCCAAACAAGAAACTATTGCTTCACACACGCTAAAACCAGCCACAGGTAGGCTCCATTCGGGACCCAATCTGATCATGTTTGATGAATTCATGAAGTTCTTGGAATTCCATAATCACAGATTTAACCCAGAGATATGTGATGTTGCACGGGCTGAAACTGATCTGGAGGTGATGATCTCTCAGTGTTCCATCTGGACCTTACAGTTATTATGTTCAGTATTGACATTCAAACCAGCAGCATTTGTTTATTTAAACATTATTGAAAAAATCTACCTTAACCAAACTAACCTACTAGAAATGTGCAGTATTTTAATTAACTCATTCCTCGGTGACCTAACCTTACTGCAATCCAATATGACAAATGCTTCTTTGACAAATGGAACCATTTCATGGCAAGGTGAAAAAACGAATTGTGAATGCTATTGAATTGCCATAGAAATACACTATAAAATACAATTCAGAAACAGGCCACATTTATGAAATAACATGCATAGCATTTTTCAAGGTCAAAAAGAGAACAAAATACTGTAGCAGAGCCATGTTTGAAAGGTGGAGCAGAAGTGAAGCATTGAGGTCAGATGTAGATGCAGGGAGCTCCTGTATGACAGTCAGCTCCTCAGCATGTGTTGCTCCATCTGGAGCACGAGGACAAGAAGCAGCACAAGTCGAGCGAGCATGTGCCAAGATTTGAAAGGCGGGAAAATGCTCTGATTACCAAGCGCTTGGTCCATCAGAGCAAGGCTAAAGGCTATACAACATGCAGTATTTGCATTATTAACGCGAGTAACAGCCACATAGCTCCGGTATGTTGATATTCAGTGAATCATTTTGCAACACTGTGTCACTACTCACTAATAATGCAACAAATAATAAACAAGTGTACGGATGAAACCCACTTCCCAGCTGTAAAGGACTTTTTTTCACAACATTCCTACAAGAAGAGGTTATCATAGGCTACAACAAAATTAATCCATCAAGGATTTTGATAAAACCTTGAATTTGCCGAATAATTGCTTCTATGTAGGCCATGCTTGCAGTGTGAGCTGCAGGGGGAAGTCTTGGTCTGTTTTTACAACAAAAAAAATAATTAAACTTGACTTTAGGTTGTAATCACACTTGTCATGTTGCATTCCCGACTGAGTCAAAAACAGTGAAAGGCTTCTTCTAATTATGGAAAAGTTGTCAAGCCTCTCGCGCCTGCTTGGTATCTGCGCGTGGTACCCGCCCGTGCAACAACAGGCGGTGGGGAACCTGTGCCAGGCTCTGCCTCGCGGGGGAAAACCTGTGCGACGCGCAGGACGCACGATCTGTCTGCTGAAGCAAGACGTCTCAATGCATTATTCACAGAATCAGTCAAGGAAAACGCAAAACAGTGAGGAACGTACAGCCAGCAGAGCGTGGCATTAAATACAAAGTTTTAATAGGCCTACTGGTTAACATTTTATAGGCTAACTTAATGTGACTAAAAGGTCATTCAAAATTGTTATAGGCAACTTCACATTTCTGTGGTTTCACATCAAAGACAACACAAATCTAAACGATTAAGCTACATTACTACTGTCACTCTGACACAGCCTTGCACATTCCAAAGCTTTGACACATCTGTCCAACTGGTCAGCCGAGCATGCCGAGTCAGCAGATCAGTCAAGACAAAGCATGAGAACTATGGGGCCAAAGTTCAGAAACCGCTTCCACCTCCACTTTCTCAATCGGTATTTCTGATTTACAGATAGTGTTCAAAAGATTTTACTTTCAGCTCAACTGGATTCAAACATTTGGAAAGTAGAAGTAAATCATATACAGTTTGGGAGAGTAATTGTAAAAAGAGTTGTCATACATCCAAACACACCAGTCCCCTGCCAAGTCGAAAGAAAAGAGAACGTTGTTGATCGCGGAGTTTTAAAGCTTGTTGACACAAGACACGACGAGGCCCTCTGCTGGTGTGGAAAGGAATTTAATTGACATATTTTATTGTGATATTTGCCCTCCATTCTCCAAACCACGGAAAACAGGAAAACACACACCAAGGTCACATCCTGTATTGGTACATTATTACAAAAGTATGTTTTATATAAATAGGAATGCTGCTTCTGTTAAAAGCAAAACGCATCACTATTGGCTTTGGACAAAGACAACTGAGTGTTTTGTCTGAGCTGAATGAGTCTGTGCGACTGCTTTGGTTTCTTTTCTCAGTTTATTGATGAAAGAAGACTTTCGGGTGGAAGGACATCAGCAAGGGGTCAAGTATACTTCTTTCAAATACTTTAGGTGTTTGTCTGCCTTGAATCATGTGGGTGAGGAGACCACTATTTTTTTTTGGGTCTGTTATGTACTACTCATTTGGACTGAGGTCTTATACAGGGCTGCTAGTGCTGTGATGGCACAACCATCCTGGGGTGTTGGGCGGAGGGGTGCAGGGGTGTATGAGGGGGTTGGGTTAGGGTGGGTGGGTGGGGGGGGGATAAGTGTGGGCTTTGGTTAGGGAGGGGTTGGTATTTTATTGCTGAAAACAAGGTCAAACAATGTCAGATAAAATAGCTTTCACTCTGCCTGCCTGCTTGCCCATCTGCCTGTCTGGCTGCCACCCGTCAGTCCATC
Source organism: Mallotus villosus (assembly GCA_903064625.1). NCBI lineage: Eukaryota > Metazoa > Chordata > Actinopteri > Osmeriformes > Salangidae > Mallotus > Mallotus villosus. The sequence continues at coordinate 258,591 of CAEFZP010000397.1, read as the reverse complement.
CAGATGCCAGTGAACCTGCCTGTCTCTCTACAGGGCTGGAGGACAGAGGCAGAGCATTTCAGGGTGTGCACGAGCCAGGTGGACGTCAGAGACCGAGAGATCCACATTCCAGTCTGTCCCCAAGCAGGGGATCACTGGTGCCAATGGCACAGCTAAACCCAGAGCCCTCCTGGAACAGTAAACAGTTTTACACTAATGTGGTGAACCCAATCAATAAGATGGCCGTTGATTGGACAGACAGGACAGTGGGACGATGTTGACATTGAGACATATTGATGAACCTGTCAAAGCACCAATGGCCTGGGATTGGCTGGAGGGGCGGGGGGGCATAGAGAGACAATAGGCCATTATCCAGTAGGGGCATGGAGTTGGCGGGAGAGGCCTGGGGGAGAGGCCTTGGGTGAGACGCTGAGACTGTCTGGTCTGGTCTGGTCGCCTCTTTATTGATCACATGGGGATGGCTGTGGTGGTAGGCGTGGATGAGTGGGTGGGGGGATGGTTGGGGGTAAGGGTGGGCCGTACCCTTTGGAAGCATGTCCAGCCGGTCAGTGGTGGGACTCTCACTGGTGACCCACCCTGAAGCTGTGGCCGCCTGCTCTTGTTGCACCAGACAGTCAGAGAACTGCCCAACGGCCGCGTCTGACATAATCAATGTTTACTAACTCAGTGAACGATTTACACAGCGGTAGCCATGACGGATATTACCCTGAAGGATACCATTGTCTCATTCAATTACGCAAAGCACGTCATGGGATTTCATAGAATAGTTGTAGCTGAGTTTATCAATGGCTTTATTGGCATTTCATGACAAAAAAGGACACATATCGTAACGTAAACGTTTCAAATAACAAAATGCACATTTAGAAAGTGGCACGGTACTGTACATCTATGCTTTTGTAATACCACAGTTTGCCTGTGGGGAGCGCTTGGACACCACAAGAATCTCACATCTGAGCTTCATACGAAGATTTAAAAAATCAAAACATGACAATTGAATCTCTGACAACATGCTGGTCAATATATAGGTAGCTGTAGGTCCTACAACGAGCTAGTCAACATATGTAGGGATATGTAGACAGGCATCGGGTGGACAGGCGACAAGGTGACAAACAGATGAACATACAGGGTAGACAGGCGAACAGGTAAACGGACTGATAAACAGACAGGTAGACAGGCAGACAAGAAGACTTGAACAGAAGGTCACAGTGTATATTCAGCCTCAAGGGTACTCTCACAGGCTGGCAGAGGTTGAAGTATTGTGTGTGTGTGTGTGCGCGTGTATGTAATTATGTGTGTGGAATGCGTGTAGGTGTGTGTGTGTCGAAGGGGATGTCCGAATTAGTAGTGTGTTCTGCGTGACTGTGTGTGTGTGTTGGCTTTGCTTTCGCTGTCTCCCTCGTGGTCGCTGGCCGCTGGGCGTTGGGTCATGCGCTTGCGGAAGTGTCTGCTCAGCAGGATGTAGATGAAGGGGTTGATGGAGCTGGGGGCGTAGCTCAGGCAGACGGACAGGTAGTAGCAGGTGTGGTAGGCCAATGAGGGCCGGCGCACCCTTAGGTTTACAAGCTGGAGAACGTGATAGGGCGCAACGCTCACCATGAACACGCCCACTATAACCAGCACCATCCGGGTGAGGCGGACGGCGCGCTGTCTGGGTAGGCTCATGTTGCAGCTGGAAGGAGGGGGGGGACATGGGCGGAGGAGGGGCAGGAGGGGGGAGGAGAAAATGAAGGGAGGATGGGGCGTTAGAGTTTTTTTTTAAATCTTGATGTTCAGCTGAACTTTTAGAAAGGTCTCTGTTTAAAATCACTGACAACAATAACAGACTAGCCTGTCTCTAGCGGCAGTCACATGGTGTGGGTTGGCCACAGGCGGATGCTTTCACAAGCCTGTTTCATGATTCACTCTGACTTCTAAGAGGCAAAAAATATCCTTGACAGCCTGTCGGAAACAGTCAAGACTTGTTGTGTAAAGAATCGTTCATCAGCTGACCACATCTGACCCCAGTTTTCCAAAGCTGACCACAGTTAACATCAACTAACCACAGTTGACCGCTTACTCTGCCATCATAGATACCATCTCCCTGCCAGAGACTGACATCAAATAACCTGCTGCTGTTAATGCATACCCATGTTCGTCTGTGCCCATGCATCAAACACACACACACACACACCGGCTTGCCTGCTTGGTCTTCAGGTACTTGCTCCATGTTGAGGTGAGGATGAGGAAGTAGCACGTCAGGATGAGGGGCAGCGGCAGGAAGAACGATGTCATGGTCTGATACAGGGTGTACCTGAGAGAGAGAGAGAGAGAGAGAGAGAGAGAGGCATGAGCAAACCAAGGTACAGTACGTCCGAGTCTCAATCAACATACAGATAACCTACTGAGAACATGATGTATTCCAGGAGGTAATTACACTCTCTATGTCTAGATCCATCATATTCAGCAGCCATATAGAATGCATGGCTGTAGACTGGAATAGAGTTAACCCTTGACCTGCAGCTGTTTCATCATGGCTCTCTAACTCAGCCCTCACTACCCGGTCCAGCGTGAGTCTAGAGAGCAGCTCTGACCCTCGTGACTCCATTACCACTGAGCAGCACACAGAGATGTTTAATGATGCTCAGCCACACTCATCTGCAGCCAGGATCCACCCCTGAAATCAAACACCAATTGAGTTGCTTCTCATTGGCATCAGTGTTATTAAGAGATGTTAGTTAGATGTGATGCTATTCACGTCCGTGGTGCTGGGTGGAGAAAAGATTGGAGGACAGGAAGTTGTTTTGTTATACTGTCAGCAGTCTACTACACTATTTCTGGACGGTCGTGAATTCCTGATTTCCTGACCCTGGGACTGATCTTACCAGATCTTACCAGATCTTACCCAGCACTGCCCTGGGAGAGACCAGGATCTGATCTTACCAGAGCACTGCGCTGGGAGAGACCAGGGTCTGATCTTACCAGAGCACTGCGCTGGGAGAGACCAGGGTCCGATCTTACCAGAGCACTGCGCTGGGAGAGACCAGGGTCTGATCTTACCAGAGCACTGCGCTGGGAGAGACCAGGGTCTGATCTTACCAGAGCACTGCGCTGGGAGAGACCAGGTTCTGATCTTACCAGAGCACTGCGCTGGGAGAGACCAGGGTCTGATCTTACCAGAGCACTGCGCTGGGAGAGACCAGGGTCTGATCTTACCAGAGCACTGCGCTGGGAGAGACCAGGGTCCGATCTTACCAGAGCACTGCGCTGGGAGAGACCAGGGTCCGATCTTACCAGAGTACTGCGCTGGGAGAGACCAGGGTCTGATCTTACCAGAGCACTGCGCTGGGAGAGACCAGGGTCTGATCTTACCAGAGCACTGCGCTGGGAGAGACCAGGGTCTGATCTTACCAGAGCACTGCGCTGGGAGAGACCAGGGTCTGATCTTACCAGAGCACTGCGCTGGGAGAGACCAGGGTCTGATCTTACCAGAGCACTGCGCTGGGAGAGACCAGGTTCATGGTGCAGCTTTCCAGGCCGTCGGGGAAGCGCAGCACCTCTGAGTAGAGCCAGGCAGGCAGCACCAGGATGAAGGACACCACCCACACACACAGGTTGATCCGGATGGTTCTGGAGCGGGTCCTCAGGGTCATCAGGCGGAGTGGGTGGACCACCGCCAGGTACCTGGGGGCCGGTGGGAGAGAACACGGAGAGACTGATGGAGAAACATTCGTGAAACAGGAGTGTGGTTTGAAGTCTATATCTGCAGTCAACAGATAGACATGGTAAAACACACACACACAGTCAGGTTGGGTACACCTAATGTAGTGTGTATGAGCCCTCCGATCGGTTGGAAGCTAGCTGTTGCTTTGAGATAACCGTTGATGGTAATGTACCATGTCTGGTGGCCTTAGATGAAGGCAAGCTTTGATGAAGAGAATCAAACTGCATCAAACTGCTCTCAAATTAGTGTGTTTACAGACATACAGTCCCCTATGCATTCAATACCATGCCTCCAAGCTAATGCATCCATTAGGCTTGTTGATGCCCGAGGGCAAAACGCTCCAACTGTCATGGCCGCCACATGGTCATGAAATGGACAGCCGTGGGACGGAAACCACGTCTGCTCTATATCAGACGGAAATGTAATTTAAATCTGTACACCAGCAGTCAGATAATGTCATTCAGGGACGTCCAAGAGATTCCGACTATATGTTGAGTTAAGTCAATATATAAGTCTGATACTGGAAGAGAGCCTCGGAGTGGGTTCTGTTCTAAAGCGTCTAATAGATTAGTGTCCACTTGATGTCTGCTCACTAGAACAGTCAGAGACTGGGAAACCAGTCATGATAACCACTGGTAAACAGGAAGATATGAAACCACACAGAACCAACGGCTATTTGTGTTCACTGGTGTCCAGGCTGTGTCTAAGATGAACATTTGATACAAACTGATCTGAATATTTCAGTGACCTGTCCAGTCAGCTGGGCAAGAGACTCTGGCCTAAGCAGATTAGCTTTTAGTGAAAACTTGTACTGGCAATCGGAATATTGTCCCTGATGACCAATTGGTGACCAACCACGCACCAACCTGTCCAGGCCTGCCAATCACACACCAACCTGTCCAGGCCTGCCAATCACACACCAACCTGTCCAGGCTAACCAATCACACACCAACCGTCAGGCTAACAACACCAACCTGTCCAGGCTGACGGCAGTCATGACAGCTGCGCAGGCCACCTGGTTACAGTTGTCGATGGAGGTGATGATGGTGCAGAGGGCGCTGCCGAACACCCAGTGCCCCCCGCGCGCCCACTGGTGGATGAGGAAGGGCATGACGGTCACGTGCACCACATCTGCCACTGCCAGGTTACACACATACACGTCCGGAACAGTCTTCTTGGTGGTCCTGAGGGGGGCACACACACACACATATATATATATATTTATATACAGACACACACCAATACAGAGTCCATATAAACACATTCACCAGCAGGTTACAACCTAGCCATGCCCCATCACTGAGGATGTGTTGCTCAGTGTCTGAGAGTCGTCTGCTGTTGTGTTGTTTGCTTATATGTGATTTGTGTTGTTTTTGTTGTTGCCTCCCTGATCTATATTTTGATCTACATCCTGTATGATCGCCAGCACGGCTGGTCTCTGACTCGGTCTCCCCTGGGAACCTCCCACATCCTGCCGTGCTCCTCCAATCCCAGCATCCGTACGATCGCTCCAATCCCTGCGCCTGATATTGATCTCCTCCAATCCCTGCGCCTGATACTGATCTCCTCCAGTCTTGGCTTCTAAGAGCAGACATGGCTAAAGGATGTCTTTCCTTCAGCCCGCAGCTAAAGAATGTACGAAGCAGGAAGGGTCAGATAGCACACATGGCGAGCGGCAGAACACGATAGCCACCAATACGGAAACCTGGCATCGCTTGGCTCTCAATGCAGTCATGTTTTGTTTCGATTGTCCATTGATTCAGACAGTACTCTGTCCGTATGCAGATCTATCATGACCATCCACATGCATCTTCCCTCTACATTGTCAACTGTCCCAGCTCCACGGCCAAGCTCCATTTCTCCACACCTGCTGACCGGCTCCAACATGAGAACCAGGACCAGCCTTCTGATGCTGCTGCTCCATGAGCCTGCTCTAGAATCCCCCCAGAGAATCCTCCTTAATGTCCCCCCATCCTGTATCACCTGCCTGGGCTCAGCAGCAAAGGTTCACTTGTTGAGGGGCGGTGGGAGGAGGCGGAGCAGAGCGTGCGTGTCATTTAAGCCACCTGAGCTGTCAGTAGAGGTCCTGCAGGGGCCCCGCACCCCCGGTACAGCAGAGTGCACAATGATCATGGGACAGCAGACGACACAATGACCATGAGACATTGTCTGGAGGAAACACTTCTTTAAAGACAGACCCTCCATTATAGACCTTGTCTTCAAACATGGGGATTAACTACTGTATATGTATAAACATAGAGAGTCACCAGACTCAAATTAATACATATCTGAGAATAGTAATAAGAGTAACACACCTTTGTGTCTTACAGGAATTTGGGTAAACATGAGACCGTTTTAACATTTTGTAGTTTGCTTCAGTTGACAAAAATATGTAAAAAGTTTTTGATTCTTTTTCTGCAGCCTAATTTAAAAACAATTGACTAGTGCAGTATTCAGCACTTTAAAAGCAATTAGCAAAATATTTTTATTTCCAGCTTTAGGAAATGCAGTTTCCCCACTTCCACGTTGTCATTTGTGTAAATAAAATAGGTTTTTTGGCAGACAACTTTCTGCTTGCTAAGATTATATACAACATTTTACATTTCTAACATTGTGGGGTTTGACCTGCTTCGAAGATAACGACAATGTCAGCGCCTACCTCAATATTGTCACCAGCACGAGTATGTTTCCCACGAGTCCCGTGGAACACAGGAAGCCTATTAGAGAAGGTAGTATCGTGGTCTCCGTAACGTGCACAAAGTTGGAATATTCATCCAGGTGGCTCCCGTCATCACGGTCCGACTCGTTGAGAGGATAAGTTGTTTGATTCCAGGTATATGTGTCGATATCATCCATGGTGATATTTGCTAACGATTTGATCTGTTTTTATAACTGCAAGTTTACACAATTAGTGGAAACGTAGGATGGAGTCGGGTATCCTTTACTGTTCATCTTAACATGAGGAGAACGCTGTGACGGCGCGGGACTGCGGACTCTCTATGGCACAAGAGCGCATTACGCACGCATATGACTATGCCAATAGCTGTCTGCCTCAAACTTCCCCAAGAAGCAGCTATATAAACCTTTTTCTTGACCCTCAGACTTTGAAAAGCACCTTCACATGAAAATCATGAAATATATACTACGGTGGAAGCTTTGAAGTCAAGCTTGGCGATTCATTAAGCTTGTCAAATCTGAGATGCTGTCCAAGCAGACATGACACAACCATCCATAATTAATGACGGAGATGAAACGTAACGGAAAACCGTCAGATCTGTAAGATATCATGACTCTTCAAAGATCCGATGTAGGCAGTTTAATTTTAAAATGTATTTTATTCGAACTTCGTAAACTAGGCTACCGCTACTCTATAAATAAATAGGTCTACAATATTTTGAAGAAACTCTAGGAGCTCTTGTTTGTGACACAGCAGCTGGCTGGCTCCCAGTGACTAACAAGTATCACCAGAGGTCATAAACAATGTATTCGAACGGTGAAAAGCGGAGATAACATCCAGTCTGTGTAAACATGGCTTGTCGTAAACATCTCCCTGTGTCCCCGGGACGAGATCAATAAGCACCACTATTAGCCTATATCTGTTCTACACAGACATCTCAATTCAGGTGCATCTCTGACAGTGTCTCCGAGTCACAGTTTTACGCTACAAACTGTGTCGACTGCTAAATGGCAGTGGGGATTCGCTCGCTCTCCCTCAGTAGTGGGAATATCTCCCGATGCGTGGCATGATTTAAGTACAGAATATACTTCTCTTTCCTCAGGCCAGATATAGACCCTAAGTACCCCCACATGTTTTATCTGTCATCGTGTCTTAACGAATAGAGATTAAATATGTATGACCATGATGAAGTATAGCAACCGTGTATGTGATGGGCATGCATGTGGAAGGGAATACAGAAAACGTGGCAAGAGGAATCAGGAGGGTGGAGGGAGACAGGGAAGGGGAGTACGAGGGTGCAGAGGAGGCTAACTCTTCCTGGGTTCCCCACAGAGAGCCAGGAGCCTGCCGGGGCCGATAAAGAGACGCAAACAGGGGGTGGACTGGAGTCCTTCAAAAGGCTGGAGTAAAGGAGGGGAGGGAGGTGATGAGACAGAAGGAAGGATCTTCACAACAAACGGATGAAAGAGAACAGAGAGACACACATCACACGGACCAACGCTATCACAAATGAACCAGATAAGCAGTGCCTCAGATCTCTCCGGCAGTCTTCCGGACCCAGTCTTGGGCCGAGTGTGGGTAGTGAGACACACCACCCTGTTTTCTAAGGTCATGCCTTTAATGTCAAAACAGTGTTCGGTTTACTGATGCAGGTAGAGCCAGGGAGCAAAGTGTGGCTTTTATTGATTTAAACACAGTCAGGGTCTGTGCATCTACATCTCAATCCATATATCTGAGGAAAAACACTACTAGTCAATGATCTGGTACATAGCTTCATCCCCGGGTACAGACGTGTGTTCGTCTGTAGCTAATGCCAACCCTGTTAAGCTCGAGTGGGGAGGGGCTGCGTCATGTGACATCAAACACCGCCACTCTAACCACAATCCCAGCATGCAATGCCCTCCCACTGGCCCTTCCTGGTTGGTTGGTTCTGTCAAAACACTGTCTGTTGTCTTTGAAGATTACATTCCTGGCCAGGTCTGACCTGAGAGATCACTGGGCAGGCTATATGGGCACACGTGATTGCACAGCAAGACCCATGGTGAAACAAATGCACCAACTTCAGACATGACTTTACTTCACTTGAAAGCCTTTATTTGGACCATGTTGGTACTCTTGGTGCGTAGCTAGAACATTCATAAAGATTTTTTACAACAACATCGTCTTCCCGTGTTTGCACTTTAGAAGCCGTCTTTCAGAATCTGTCTGTGTCAGTGTTTGTCACCGTGTCACCGTCTGTGTCACTGTGTCTGTGTCACCGTCTGTCTGTGTCACCGTCTGTCTGTGTCACCGTCTGTCTGTGTCACCGTTGATAATTAGTCCCTGTGCCCGTCCTTCGTCCCCTCCCCTGCCCTCCGCATCACAGTTTGCAGGACTGGACGGTCATGGAGTCTTCGGGCCAGCGGTAGGCGTCCACGGCAAACTCGTCATAGTCCGTGCTGTAGACCAGCGCGCGCACGAACGCCAACTTGTCCTCGGGCTCCGGATGCAGGGACGCCATGTTGTGCTCATAAGCATACTCCACAATCTAACACACACACACACACACACACACACGGTTTAGTCACATCATCACAAGATGCATGTGCGACAAATCCTTTTCGATGCTTAGTTCCAGTTAAATGAGACGGGAATAAGTGGACTGTACCTTGACAGCCAGCTTCAGGGAAACGTCTCTGATGGTGTTGAGAGGAGGGTACAGTCTACCTTCTGCCAGGTCCTGCTCTGTGACAAGCTCTGCGATGGTCTGTTACACACGCGCAAAATCGAATTAAATAAACATTTCCCCTGCCAAATCGCAAAATCAAACACACCCTATTCTCATGCTCTAAGATTGTGTGCGTGCGCGTGTGTGGCGCATGTATATGAGAGCTTAAGTTGCATACTGCATCTCCTACACTTTTAATAACCAGCATCACATGATCAGTGGTATGTTCTACTGCTCAACAGCCAGCTTCTCCAACAGATCTAGCAGACCTCCAGCCCTCTTGAACAGATCTAATCCGTATAGGTATGGACAGGCAGGAAGGTACTCTGCCCCAGGAGCCACACCATCAATAACCAGCTGGGATAAGCTGTGTCAATAAAGGCCTCTGTCTTGCTTAGATACGCGTGTTTGTTTGCTGGTGTGGGTTTGCGTGTGTGCACACGACCATGGACAGTGTGTGGACCGGCTCATGTGTCATCTATAGAGACAGCTCTGGTAGAGGTGGGGGGGGTTTTCTACGTGACTTGTTTTCCTTCACACACACACACACACACACACACACACACACGTCACACGTAGCCAACACATGATCACTGGGATTAACGGTTTATTACACAGTCCTGAACTAAGAGGGTAGGGGGGAGGGGAGTAAAGGCATTCAAGAAGGGAAGAGAGAGGGAAGGAGGAATGCTCAAGGGAACATTTTGAAAAGGGATGAATTGGGAAATGAGAAAAAAAAGAGGGGAATCTAGATGGAGGGATTGCGATAGGGATTGGGGTAGAAGGATGGAGGAATTGGGGCAGGTATTGGGGTGGAAGGCTGGAGGGTGGGATTGGGGTGGAAGGCTAGAGGGATTGAAATACGTATAGAGGTCAAATGATGAAGGGATTGAGACAGCTACAGGGGTAGAAGGACGGAGAAAGGTATTGGGGTCGATAGATGGAGGGATTGAGTCAGCGTAGGAGAGGGAACATAAGTGAAGATGGGACAAAGATGGAAGGGAGGTGAATAGATTAAATAATGTGTGTATTTATATGTGTGTGTGTGTGCGCGTGTGTGTGTGAGAGAGAGATTTACCTCTGCAGTGGTGAGGAAGATCTCGTCTGTTATGGTTCTTATGGCGCAGGCTGTGACTCCCAGACCCACTCCAGGGAACACATAGGAGTTGTTGCCCTGGCCGGGGTAGAACTTCCTGCCATCAGGCAAAGTGACAGGGTCAAACGGACTCCCGCTGGCAAAAATGCCCCGCCCCTGAAACACATGTTCACACAACTTCAGCACGACATGGCTAGGACACAGTAGCTGCTAATAAGCTATATATAAGCTAACCGATAACCTCAGTTAGGGGGACGAGAAGCATGCCTTTCCCCCTACTATTCACATCTATATCAATGTGACAGAGCTTACAGAAGGTGTGATATTGATCTTTGCTGCTCTTAGTCGCAAAGTGGAGTTCTGAACTCCACGTAGGTTTGAAGGAGGTCTTTCTTTTTGGCACTGTTGCCCACGCGAGTGGTAAATTGCGACGGTGGGCAGGAAGGATTAAAAAGGAGGACAAAAGGGTGAAAAGAAGGACACGCAACAGCGGTCCATACAAAGGGCTGGAAAACCGGACTGTCCGGACGAAAACCGGATGTCTGGTGGTCACCCTAACCTCAGTAATGGTGTAGCTTAGCCAGCTAAGCTAACAGAGAGCCTCAATAATGGCATAGCATAGCCTGCTAGGCTAACACAATATCTCCCCACTGTGGTGGGGTAGCCTGGCCTGCTAAGCGAACACAGTACCTCTGTGAGAGTGTAGCACTGTTCAGCGGTGCACTCTGCCTTGCTGGTGGGATTGCTGAGAGCGAAGATGATTGGGCGTTTGTTAAAGGAGGCCATGTCCTTGATGATCTCCTCTGTGAAGGCTCCAGCGATGGCCGCCACACCTGAGAGACCAACACACTCGTCAGTCTCCACCTCCCACAGCTGTGTGACCTTTCTGAGGTGTGATATGTATGTGTGTACATCCTGTAAAAGACTAGTTGCTCCCAATAAGTTGGAGCCCAGAGACCTATGATGGCTGTAGGCTTGAGTTCCTTCACCACGTCTTCCAATCTCCTCATCTCTTTGTGCTCATGGGCAAACTTCTGCTTCTCATGGGTCAGGTGGTCCCTGCCCTGGAAAGAGAGAGAGGGAGAGAATAAGGGAGAGCAAGAAATACAATACGGGCACAGGGCTCTCACTTTCATTGTTTGTTTACAGGTACTGAGCATAGTGCGGTGTATCTCCCTCTGCAGGCAGCCAAGAGCCTGTGTGTTTTGAAGGGACTATCGATTCAAATCTTTGCTTGAAATACAGAAACTGCGGTTAGCACGTTTGTTGAACCTATCTTTAAATGTGATCTAATCGAAGCTACAACCGCTGTGACTCAATGATACAGTCCCGCTGGCTGTGGGGCTCGGCCATAGGTGCGAGGCCCTCATTGAAGCTCTGAAAGTCTAGAGAGAACTAGACTCACTAGCAAAGGCCCATGGGTCTGAGGTCGCCGGGCGTTACCTTGACGATGAGGCCCTTGGAATCAACCATCCAGATCTTCTTCAGGCACTTCTCCATCGGAAGCCCCTCCTTCTCCATCGACATGGCGATGAGGTCAGCTATCCCCATTGCAGCCTGGGTAAAAAAAAAGAGAGGAAGGAGAGACCAGTAGAGAGGTTATGCCTTTGGTTATAGGGCCGGTTTGTGTGCTTTGTGCATCCAGAACAAGCTACACAAATGAGTGGGTGGAAGTCAGCAGCACGCACCTCCCCCGCTCCCTGGAACACAATGGTATGGTCCGACATCTTGCTCTTGGTGATGCGGAGGGCAGCGAGGAGACCAGCCACCGCCACGGCAGCCGTACCTGGAGGGGGGGAGGAGGACCACAGGGTTGGACGAGGGACGAAGCGACGGGTGTGAAAGAAGGGGAGTGTGGGATATGAAAGCGATGGGATACCCTGGATGTCGTCGTTGAAGGTGCAGTACTTGTTGCGATACTTGGTCAGCAGGCGGAAGGCGTTGGTGTTAGCAAAGTCCTCAAACTGGATGAGGCAGTCCATCCCATACCTAAGGGCAGAGCAGGTCGTAGGTATGGTAACTAAATAGGGTAGCTATACAGTAAAACATGTCCGATGGCCAGAGACATAGAAGCTCAATGCACCAGCCCACCACAGCAAATTCCTTCCTCACTTGGCAATAAAGCTGATTCTGAAAGCCCAGCTGTAGCAGCACTAGGGGTGTGTGTGTGTGTGTCACTGTGTCCCCTAGAGGGCAGTGTTTCACTGTGATCAGGAGCACAGGTCTTGATGTGGATGAGAGGAATGAGATGCGGAGGAAAAGGTTCTTTTTCCTCACTCCCCTTTTCCTTTCTCCCTTTTCCTTTCTCCCTCTCTCTCTCCCTCCCTCTCCCTCCCTCTCCCTCCCATCTCCCTCCCTCTCCCTCCCTCTCTCTCTCTCCCGCCCTCTCCCCTCTCCCTCTCTCTCCCTCTCTCTCTGTGTAGAGCCCCACCTAGTATGGCATATGGAAAAGATTGCTCTCGAGTATTTTAACAGCTTATTGTACAAATCACTAAAGCTGTTTCCCAGTTGGACGGCGGCTGCAAAACTGCTTTCGTCGCCGGGGGAAGATGAAAAGAGAGGGAGGAAAGGACGGATGTACCAATATTGGGTTGACAGACACTCATTTAATTTGTCAGTGTCTGCGCTGAGACCGACATCTAAACTGCATCTTCTCACCCTCTCCATCCCAACCCCCCCCCAGTCTTTTCCCTCCTCCACTGTACACTCAGAAAGGGGGAGCGACTGAAAATCTCTCCATCCAACACTCGGATGAGAAGTCCAGAGAGGGAGAAGAATGGGTGTCGGGTTGTGAAGAGGGAGAGGAGACAAATAGAGGAGGAGAGGAGACCAAGAGAGAGGAAGAGGAGAGGAGACCAAGAGAGAGGAGGAGGAGAGGAGACAAATAGAGGAGAGGAGACCAAGAGAGAGGAAGAGGAGAGGAGACCAAGAGAGAGGAAGAGGAGAGGAGACCAAGAGAGAGGAGGAGAGGAGACCAAGAGAGAGGAGGAGGAGAGGAGACCAAGAGAGAGGAAGAGGAAAGGAGACCAAGAGAGAGGAAGAGGAGACCAAGAGAGAGGAGGAGGAGAGGAGACCAAGAGAGAGGAGGAGGAGGAGACCAAGAGAGAGGAAGAGGAGAGGAGACCAAGATAGAGGAAGAGAGAGGAGACCAAGAGAGAGGAGGAGGAGAGGAGACCAAGAGAGAGGAGAGGAGAGGAGACCAAGATAGAGGAAGAGGAAAGGAGACCAAGAGAGAGGAGGAGGAGAGGAGACCAAGAGAGAGGAGGAGGAGAGGAGACCAAGAGAGAGGAAGAGGAGAGGAGACCAAGAGAGAGGAAGAGGAGAGGAGACCAAGAGAGAGGAAGAGGAGAGGAGACCAAGAGAGAGGAGGAGAGGAGACCAAGAGAGAGGAAGAGGAGAGGAGACCAAGAGAGAGGAAGAGGAGAGGAGACCAAGAGAGAGGAGAGGAGACCAAGAGAGAGGAGGAGAGGAGACCAAGATAGAGGAGGAGAGGAGACGAGGAGACCAAGAGAGGAGGAGGAGACGAGGCCTTCCTTCAAACGGGAGTAGTAGTCCGTGGCAGACTGTTAAACCCATCTGCGGGACGTCGCCCGGCCTAACACACTGCTCCTTTGTTCCCTCTCAGCCACCACTGTGCTGCTGGAGGCACGAGGAGACACCGTCTCACCAGAGGCCACCTGCCTCTGGCAGTCTCTCCACGCTCGTCTCTCTCCCAGGGGGAGGAGCCTCTCCACTACCCCCCGCTCCTCTCAGTGACGCGCCGCCGTCCCGCTTCTGGAGCGGTTGGTCACTGACATCACAGATGTTCCGATACCCAGCATGCACCACACTCCGCCAGCGGCCTCTGCCCAGGAGGTCACGCACGAGGGCGTCCTCTCCAAACACAGCTGGCTAAGAGCAGGAGAACGTGGACACACACACACACGTGTACTGTACAGTTCTCACACACACACGCCTCAGGTCAGTCACCGCTCCGTGGTTGTTTGCATATCCTTCTGTGTCTTATCCCCCACGCTGTTCCTAATCACGACCCCCCCTCCCCCTTCCCCTTCCCCCAGCATCTCCCAGACACCACCAGCCCCCCCTGGATTAATCAAAAAACGAAACGGAAACACAGTCTGCGTTCTGTCTGCACATTCCCCCTGCACACTAGCAGAAGGACGATTGTGCCCTCTGGGTTTCAGCAGAAATGCATACTGGGAGATGTTAACTTGACCCGACTGGTGAAGAGTTAAGAGTTAGGCCCAGATTTGTGCCTGACTATGTGTGGAGGAAAACGCTTGCTCAGTTCCCTTAGAAAAGAGATAATTAAAAGATCTAGGACTGTAATCATTCATTCGTTCTCCAACCCCATAATCATCCTTTTTCCACAGCTCCGTCATTTTCGGAGAAAAAACCCTGTAGTTCCTGTAGCTCCAGGAGTTGTTACTCTGGTATTAGGAAGCCACACTGGAGCCGTGCTTCAGAGCTCTTCTCAGTGACCAACATCATTGTGTGTGTGTGTGTGTGTGTGTGTGTGTTTAGAGACAGCAGTTCCTACCGGTCTGTGACAGCCTTCATGAACTCATCCAGCAGCTCGTTGTAGGCCTCACCCCTCACCCTCTTCTGTCTCAGGCCGATGTACAGAGGGTCCTTGAGCAGTTCCTGAGAGAGAGGAGAGAGAGAGGAGAGAGAGAGAGAGAGAGAGAGAGAGGGAGAGAGACAGAGATGGATGGGGGTGCTGGACTAAAATAACACTCGAAAGTGTTAAGAGTGTTTATGTGTGTACACAGTAGGTACTACTTTTTTATGTTATGTTGTTCTAGGATCCTCCACCCCCCCACCCCCCACACCCCCCTCCCCCGTCAATGCTCTGCCCCCCATCTCGAGCTGTGGTTACTTACAGCTTTAATAATGCCCGTCTCGACTTCTACCAGAACTCCCACTGCTGTGACAAAGCGTTAGACGCAGACTGCACACAAAACATTCCACCCCCCACCTCCACCCCCACACACACACACACACACACACACACACACACACACACAGGCCCGGCACCGTAATGTGAGGCAGGTGTGACCAGGGGGGCCCAGAGCAGATGATCCCGTCTGCTCTGATGGACGCTGCAGATATGTCACTGTCAACCCTGTAACCCGAAACCCCTCCGACCGCTCCTCATATGTTAGAGACCTGCAGTAACAGTCCCTGTAAACCTGAGCTGATCCACAAGAGCCTTTTGAGTGGTTCCCCAACCACGCAGACGCCTAGCAGACTCCTGCTGGTCAACTAGGGTTTCAAATGCCACACTGGCTGGACCCGATCAGGTGACACTCAGAGGCAGAGAGAGGGAGATCGAAAGAGCGAGAGAAAGAGAGAGTATAAGGGTGGGAGAGGTGGCTCTCGGTTGGCCTACCTTTTAGATGGCGCCCTCCTCCACCTCTCTCCACCTATCATCTTACAGGCCCAGACTGACGCCTGGAGACAGTTCTGCCTGGAGAGTCTAAGTGGCTCTGTAGTGTGTGTGTGAGTAGGTAGTCTGGGAGGGGCCTGTGTTCTGTCAGCAGTTGGCCTGTGGCGCGTGCTGCTGTGCTGCCCTGACTCTCCTCTCTCTCAGTCAGGTGCCCGGCACATAAAGAGAAGCTCAAGGTGCCCTTTGACCCCTGCGCCCCCGGCGATGGGGAGATGAGAGGGATGTGGAGGAGGGGTTCATGAGCACAGGTCACTGGCCAAGTGTGTGGGTGTGTGGGGGAGGGGTAATCCATCATCTGAAGACTTTGATGGGGTCTCTTCACTCTCTCAGTCACACACTCAATCTCAAAGCTCGGAGCGTCTGTATCGACTCAGGGCCCTGTCCTGTCCTCTCCTCTCCGTGTACACAGAGACCTTTATGAGGGAACTCCCCTACTTTGGCCACAGAGAGCCCGTCCAACAGTCAGACAAACGGCACATTGTCTGCGATGACATCATCGGCTTTTAGTCCTGCATGTGTGTGTGCCTGTGTGTGTGCGTGTGTCACTGAGGTAACTCCAGGTGAGATCAAAACACACGAGAAAGAGATAACATCCAGAGTTCTGCCAGGACGGTCTCTGTCAACACGGTGTGTGTGTGTGTGTGTGTGTGTGTGTGTGTGTGTGTGTGAGTTGGGAGACTCAGAGTGAGACGTGCAGGTACCACAGCTCTGTGGGATTAGTTCTGGTTTCCTAATCCACATCCATAATCCAGAGGAGATTAATACAGATCGCTACTACTGCTCATCTGACCCTTCAACTTCACAAGAGCCAAACCCCTCTAAGCAAGGAAATAAATTACAGCGGGTACAAGGGTGGAGGGGTGAACTTGGAGGAGGTTACAGGAAGTGAGGGTTGGAGCAGAAAGAGGAGGACGTCTCCGTGGTGCCGACCCAGCAGTCAGTGTGACCCAGAGCAGAGTCTCCAGGCTGGTCCCAAGGACACAACTAATCCCATAATAACCCTCATTTCAGCTATTAGTTACTACTGGCTAGAGACCCCAATCCTCCCCTCTGTCTCCACCAACTCTGACACCCTGCCCCACCCCCCCACACCCCAGCCTCGATCCATCCGGTTACATCTTATTGGTTCTGTCAACTCTTCAGAATAACCCACACATGGAAAACTCTGCTGTAGCAAATCCTTTAGTCTGCATCATCAAGCCCTGCCAGTGTTTGTGTGACGGCTGGAGGCATTCTGAAGGTGATGACTGATTCGCATTTCTCCGAAGACTATGTCGGGGGAGTTAAGGGGATTTCTAAGGTGAATGTGCTTCACTTGTTGTAAACACTTGTCATTCCTGATTGTTTGTGTGTGTGTGTGTGTGTGTGTGTAATCTCTTCTCTCCGAGTTCCCGCTGCTCCACATCTGCTATTAGTTTACAGGTTTGGAAAACAACAGGGCTGCTGCACCTCGCCAGACAAGGAGAGAGAAACTCAACACGCCTCTGAGTTTGCCAAGGCTCAGGACCGTCCGGCACCACAAGAGCACAGTACAATCATAATGACTCCCCAGGTCAATAGGTAAGAAAGAGCTTGGTTTCACTCACACACACACACACACACGTACACACACACACACACACACACACACACACACACACACACACACACACACACGCACACACAGGGCTATTTCCCCTCTTGGCAGAAGATAGAGAGTGTAGTCTGAGGACACAGACATCGAGCAGCAGATCTAACTGTGCCAGAGGCAGCTTGTTAAAACTGGGTTCAAATGTTCTGGTGCCAGTTAACGACCAGAACCAGGACACCCTGAAGCTGTCTTCATCTTCTCTGGACCTGGACTCTCTCTACACCGTCCCCTCTGTGGCTCACTAGTCAGAACCTGGACCGGGACTCAGACTGGTAACCAGGAACAGAAGCACACTCAGAGTTTATACAGTCGTGGCCATAAGTTTTGGCAATGACGAATGTTGGGTTTTGCAAAGTTTGCTGGTTCAGTATTTGAGGAAAATGTTTTCACGTTTCTGTAGAATACTGGAATACAATAAGGCACATTTCATATTTTGGAATGCTTTTTTGGGGCGAAGATCAGAAAGATATCACCCGACAATCAGAATGATTTCACCTGGCCAGAACGAGTTCCCACTTTCCCCTGTGCTGATGATGATATGACTTACTGAATTATGTGAAGTCATTTTATGCCAAGGCCCAGCAAGCTTTGCAAACACAAAATGTATGTCGCTCCCAATACTTTACAAGCATACATTGTCAATGACACAGTGTAGACGTGTACACACACTACACGTCTACATATAGATGACCCAGAGTGTGTGTATATATACAGATGTGTACACAGCCAGACTATTCTTAGACTGTCTGTGACTGTGAACACACACACACACACACACACGTGACACCCTGCCCTATTCTGGCCTGTGAGCTCAGATCATCTGGGGAGGGCTGGGAGGGGGCGACAGGGAGAACCATCAAGAGTGACCAGACACCAACGAAGCAACGCTGGCTGGCAGTGCCTGCTGGCTGGCAGCTGGCGAGGTGCTTTCCCAGCTGGCAGGGCGAGGAGGCAGCTGACCTCACCCGACCACAACGCCTCATCCTGGAGGTAGAGTGTGTGAGAACCTCTGGGAGTGTGTGTGTGTGTGTGTGTGTGTGTGTGTGTGTGGTGTGATGGGCCGGCAGGGTGGGTGGGAAAGTTGGCAGGTTTAAAAAAAAACCTGGTGATGAAGTCTGTTCTAGCTGGCATTTCCCAGCTCTCATATCACCTGTGTGTGTGTGTGTTAGTGTGTGTGTGTGTGTGTTACCTCGTTGTCTGTGCCCACGTCCAGCATGACGGGCAGACACTGCTGGGGTGGCATGCCTCCGCAGGCGGTGTAGAGGGCCAGCTTGCCCACAGGGATGCCCATGCCATAGCAGCCCAGGTCCCCCAGACCCAGGATACGCTCGCCGTCCGTCACACACACCGCCTGGAACACACACACACACCACACACGTCAGGTTAATCAACTGAACAAACGCATTGGGAGCTGTGGAGCTAGAGATTGCGTAACAACCTGGCCACTGGGGGCCTATCCTGATTGGCCAACGCAGTCCACTCTCCCACGGCCCTTTTAACGAGCGTGTACCACAACACTCTGTCCCCGCCCCGGGGCATGATGTCATTGGCTTAACGAGACTATTAATACTCCTCTGTTGTCACTGGGGAACTTTCGTATTATGGGATATATGACATAAAACGTGCCAAAGCATATCAGGCTCATCTGTGTGTGTGTGTGTGTGTGTGTGTGTGTTGGCTCTGCTCTGGAACAAGGCGAGGGGAGAGCAGAGGGGAGGGGGGAGAGACAGTGCCATCTGGTGGAGGGAGTACATACCCGTATGTCTAGCTCGGGCCAGCTCTGCAGCATGGTGGAGATGTGATGGCGGTCATGGATGGTGATGAAGAGACCCCTGGAGCAGACAGAGAGAGAGAGAGAGAGAGAGTCTGATATAGAGATGGTCAGATAGAGAGACTGTTAAGAGACTGGGAGACGGACACACAAAGCTCTGCTCCCTCCATGCACAGTAAAAAAGGCAGATGTGCCAGGGGCCCCAGGAGAGAACCCACAATGGATGGAAAGTCTCGGGGCCTTTCAGGCCCATGGTGTGGGGGGTCCTGGGGAAGGAAGGAAAGGGGTCTTTGGGGAGGAGAAGGATGGCAGAGAGCGGAGGAGGGGAGGGCGGGGGGGGGGTCAACCCATCTGGTCCTGAAGGGGAGAGCCCAGCTCCATGTGTGTGTCAGAGAGACAATGAAAACAGGACTATTTGTAGAATCAGCTAATAAAGTAATGATGAGCGTTGACAGGTCGGACCCTCCTCCATTCCTCCTCCCTTCCTCCCCGCACACACACACACGCCAGAGCAGAACACAGACGGCCGCGTAAAAGTGTCGTATAAACTATCCTCTCTGATAGCTGTGAGGTCCAAGAAGTCTCCGGTGTCAGATAAGCACGCTCCAACTCGCATGTGGTGCCAACAGGACCGAGATTCACCAGCTCAGGTTCCTCAGCACCGCCTGACCCTTGGAGCCCGCTAAGCAGGCAGCAGAACGGCGTTTACCTTAGGAGAAACCCCATGGTTAAGCCACGGTAGTTTCCATAGCAATGAGTGTGTGTAAGTTCGTGTGTCCCCGCTGATTAAAGAGTAGCGAGGTCCACATGTCTCCAGTAAAGAGACACCGAGCTTGGGCCGCATGGTTGCCCACGTCAGGGGCCCCTGGGCCTCCTCAGAGCAGGTCAACACGCCCCGGGGCTCCACAGCCAGCGGAGGCCCTGCTGCAGGCCTGCCGTCACTGGAACATTGACATAGTCTGTGTGGCATTTGCACAGCTGTTTGGATCCATGTAGGAGAAATGGGATGACCAGCAGCATGTGCACGTCTAGAGACGGGCAGAGGGAGAGCGTCAGGACAGAAAGGCCGTGGTCCTATCGTAAGGGCTGCCGTGAGGGGATTTGACCGCTGACCCGGACAGGGGGAAGTTGTGCAAATGAAGCAGGAGGCGTCCCTCAGAGAGACAAGAGAGAGATAGAGAGACAAGAGAGAGAGAGAGAGAGAGAGAGAGAGAGAAGAGAAAGAGAAGGAAGTGGAAAGGGAAGGGAGAACTAAAGGGAGATGGGCTTCAGCCAGGTTCTGATGATCAGACATCTGCACTCCTGGCGCTGACTCACAGCCCACTAGAAGCCCCCTTGGAGCAGGGGAAGGCCAGAGGCAGAGAGCAGCCAAACGCCCCCCCCAAGGAGGTGGTACGGTCCTGAGGAAGTCGGAGCTGCTCCCTCCCCTGACCTGGAACAGCAGCCGGCCCCGGGGAGAGCTTAGCTCCAGCCAGCTCACTGACCCGCAGCCTCAACAACACACTCTGCCCAGGAGAAACACAGTCGCTCAGCCAGAACACATCCGGTTGCTGGATGCCACACGACCCTCACCGAGGCTCCGGGGCCCGTTACATAAGCTGCTGACGACAGGGCCGTCACCCTGCCGCACCTGGCCTGCAGCCTGGGGGAGGTCAAGGGTTTTGAGATACACGTCAAACCAAACAAGTTTGTGTGTGGAACATTCTGGAATGTCCCCCCCGGAGGAGGAAGGAGCGCGAGGTGATTGTACAAGGCAGGAAGCAGGTAGTCAGGCACACACATAGGGGTGACATAAAGCCTCACACACGTTGGGTCCGGCTTCTGGTATTGATTGTAGAAAGGGACATTTGATCTTTTCCAAGCCCAGGGAGGGTTTCCCCCTCTCTGGGACAGCGAGTCTCCACTCTCCACATCTGGAGTGGAGGGTTAACAGTTGGAGCAGTCAGTCAACTACTGCTGCTGTCATGGCTGCCTCCTACCTGCTTGGGTTCGAGACATTACTTTCTCATGACCTTGGTCGGCTCTGTCACTGCTGCAGTCCTGGAGGGGTTATGCAACTATGGGGGGGGTTACATAACACACACACACACACACACACACACTAGTGTGGTTGTAACCCTACACTGAGAAGCTGTCAAGAGATAAGAGAGACATAGATACGGTCCACAGTGATGAAATAGAAGCTTGCTACATGCGCAGAACTGGGCCGTTCAGTTCAAGTTCACTCACATCAATGTGTGTGTGTAGGTGTGTGTGTGTGTTTATACAGCATGTGCAGATGCCAATGATTCAGTGGAAAAAGAATAGAGACTTTGCACTCCAAGATTACTGCTACAGAGAGAAACATACAAGACAGACATGCAGGATCCCAGTAAGCTGCATTACACAATGTCGTAAACCCAGACTCCCTCTACCCTCGGTCAACTTTGTGATTAAGCACAGTTGTAGATTTAGTGGAACCCAGCTGAATAAATCATGAATAAATTAGAGAGTAGCCTGGTTCCAACATGAACATAGTCATTAAACAGGGGCCTGGTTCCAACGTGAACATGAGGGTCCTTCAAATGGAGGCCTGGTTCCAACATGAACAAAGTCATTCAAAGAGTGGCCTAGTTCCAACATGAACTAAAATGCAGTTGAGTGGGCCTTGTACAGCGCCTGCACAGCTAACTTGACCGAACTTGACATGAACATAAACAAGATGAGACATCTCTGGTTCTCATCAGACATGTCTGGAATGATCCAAACCACAGATGAGTATCCTGGAAGAGTCACTGGTCTCCAGGGTACTGAATGTGTCATTCCATTAAGCTTCAGGGCGTTTACGGGGGCCTTTGTCCAGAGAAGACAACAATCGAGACTGAAGGAAAAGAAACAGGAAAAACACACAGAGAAACAGGAAGAAAGTAATCGAGTTTGTGACGGGGCAGATGTGACAGGACGGAGCCAAACCCAGCATTCACGTCTGCTCCAGACTTTGTGACCCGGCCCAGGCTGGGACCAGACCCTCTGGAAGAGCTCCATCTGCCAGCCACGGGGGCCAGAGGCTCCCCTGGGGGGCCTGGCTGTGGTTTCTGGACGGCTTCAGGTTTGTGTTGAATCTCCATCAGCCGTTTGCTGCTTCGACCAATAGAGTGGAAAGAGAGCAGCGTGGGGTCGAGCAGGGCCGAGGCACACGCTGACCAGCCCTGCAAGACTTACGGCCTGCCTGACAGCCTGACGTTTACCTTAGGAGAAACCCCACGGTTAAGCCACGGTCGTTTCCATAGCATGGCAATGAGCGCGTGTGTGTCCGCCGAGTACAGAGTAGCGAGGTCCACATGTCTCCAGTAAAGAGGCACCGAGAGAAAGAGAGAGAGCCACGAGAGAGCCATGCGTACTGGCTGGATGTGGGATCTGACCGCACGCTGCAGAGAAAAGGACTGACGGGACAATATTTGTGCCATGAGGTCGCTGGTTTCAGCTCTCTGCCTCTTCCCTCTCTCGGAGTGGTATTTCATGAGCTAAGAGCTGGAGAGAGAGGGACAAGGAGGTTCGACCATCTGGAGAAGTCAGCTCGCGCCGTCCTCTCGGCGCTAAGCAGGCAGAGCTAATGCTAAGTCAGACCTGCCAGACCAGCCACGGCTGTGCAGTGGATCAACTGGGCCGGAGGAGGAGGGAGGGAGGAGAGGGGGGGCAGAGCCAGAGGAAGGCTGGACACTGGCACTGGCCAGCCGAGGCACTGCCAGGGCGGCCGTGACGCACATATTCCCGTTTAAAAATAAGTTATAACGACGGAACAGGGCGACATCAAAAGAGTTGAAATCTGCAGCACAGCCCTGAGGGAAGGAGAAGGGGATGGAGAGGAGCTGGATGAACGCGGGCCCTGGTCTCTCTGAGTCTACTGAGGCAGTGCACCCCACACCCACACACACACACCCACCCACACTGTGCATAGTCCGAGCGTCAGACAGGATTCCATTGCATGAGAAGGATTCCCAGTGTGCCTTCCCATAAAACCTACCGAAGAGAGACGATTCCAATTCAAGACCTCGGAAAATTACAACCCATAACCCCACACCCCTGGGAAGGGAAGAGGCGAGGAGAAGAGAGCAAAGGAGCGGAGGAGAGAGGAGGTGAAGGTGAGTTGGCACGGAGACCGCACGCCTCGTTTGACGTGACAATCATCACCTCGGCCGACAAGACCCCCGGAAAAAGAAGAAGAAGCGCGTTCCGCGTGTCAAGAGTGATTCATGCATGCAAACAAACACACGGAGAGGGAGAGCAGGTTCTGTGATCTACAGCCAACTGCCATACCGTAGGAGCCAGTGAGTCAGACAAGACGGCAACAGCCAGCTGGATATCCGGACCGCGAGACAGTTCAGGTTGTCCAGTTTCTCGGACACAAAAGAGGGAGACGAAAATGGGAAGGGCTGCGAGAAGGAAGAGTAAGGTGGCGATGGAGATTGGCAACGGAGAAAAGCCAGGTCGTAGTGAGAGAGGCAAAGAGAGAGAGAGAGACAGAGACGCAGAGGCAAAGAGATAGAGAGAGGGGCAGAGGCAAAGAGAGAGAGAGAGACGGAGAGAGAGAGAGACAGAGAAGCAGAGAGAGAGAAGCAGAGAGAGTATTGGATCACCATCCCTGTGCGGGTAGCTGTGATTAACGAGGCGCTCTGATCTCTCTGACGCCTCTGCAGACAGATCTGGGATCAGGTTTAGAGCAGAGCCGGGTGGATTCCTGAGAGGGTCCGAGAGACGGCGGGACACAAGCTCACCGTTTATATGTTTCATACAGAGAAAGAGACAGTTTAACTATAAGACACCCAGAGATGGAGACAAACATCTTTTATGACTCCACACCCAGACACATCTCCAAGGCTGTGCCTCTCCAAGACACAGACACTAGAGCTTAGCAGGAGAGTCTGGGTTTCAGGGCGATCACTCAGAGCTCGAGTAGGGGGTCACATGGGGTCAAAGGTAATGGGGTTCTCTAAAAGGGGTGGGGCCACTGACACCAACATGTCGAAGCCGCATCACGGTCATGAAGCTGTCGGGGCAGCTACGGCAACCAATTAAATCCCTCCTGTCTGAGGTGTTGATGGATCAATGACATGAAACAGCCATCAAAACTTTAGTATGGGATTCTTCAGCCGTGAAACGACACATCCATGTCAATGACACGGTTAACGTCATGGAGTAAAGCAAGCCTGAAATAGTTGGAACTGGTGCTGCACAATACACAGCACGACCTACTAACTGCTCCTCACTTTACATCTACCAACTCCTCATCTTTACTCCTTGTCTCCTCCTTATCTCCTGACTTGACATTTAGGGACTCTAAATGGCTCACCAGACAGGAGCACGCAACACACAGGCTAAGGCCTTAGTGTAGGGGCCCGGGTTCAATTGCAGTGCAGGCACAATTTCCTGCATGTCTCTCCCTCTCTCTCCCTCCTTTTCCCTCCCTGTCACTATTTCACTCTCCCAATCAAATAGAAGA
This sequence comes from Mallotus villosus, assembly GCA_903064625.1. Taxonomy (NCBI): domain Eukaryota; kingdom Metazoa; phylum Chordata; class Actinopteri; order Osmeriformes; family Salangidae; genus Mallotus; species Mallotus villosus. The sequence continues at coordinate 234,082 of CAEFZP010000397.1, read as the reverse complement.
CATAAAGGCCACGTCTCGTCTTCTCACTCACTCATCCTTTCCCAACTCTTGACTCCATCTCCGCCCTCATCATCTACTATATCATCTTATCTCTTCATCTGCTCATTCTTCTTTCCCACAGTGTGAGGGATTGTGGGAACCAGGATCCGACAGCCACGCCGAGCATATTATTTCAACTGGCTGAAGAAACAGCGTTTGGCTGCAACACGGTTTCTTCAGAGACACGGAGGACCTCTTACTGTTGGTATGAGGGATATGGGGAGGTAGCTCACTGAGGCGAGTGTGGTTGAGATTGGGTACACTGAGGTGCTAGCAAGCTGTGCTAGCAAGCTGTGCTGGGCCTCGGCACCGGAGGACTGGGCAACACCTGGTTTCCAGTGGAGGAAGTGATTCTCCCCATAAGAGTATGGATATGGAGAAATTTACAGGCTCTCAGTGAGCTAGCCCTGGCATCGTTAATATGTTCCTTAGCTAATGAAGCTGTTGTCTAATCAGAGTCCAGACACGCCTCGCCTCTGATTATTCATGTGGCATGCTGGCGTCACATGATCGGCAACACTCGGACGACACGCCAGGAAAGGCGTGTTGGAACGAGGAACAACACGCAAGTCCTCTCCATGTGTGCTCCGCATGCCAGGGGTATGTAGTACGGCTCTGTTGTGAGAATGCACTCGATCGATTTCGAGAGACACATACAGAGATGTGTGCAATGAAGCCTGCGAGGGAGCGTTTGTTTTAAGTGCTTTTTATCCCCCAACCCACCCTAGGGGGAAGCACAGCTGGACGGGTCCAAGCGGCCCGAGGCCTTGTGCGTTAGTGGATGACCTGTTCACAACCACTACCGTTCACGACTACAACTGGCGTGCGGTCGTGAGTTACATCCAAACACAAACACATCCACACCTGGCCTTTACAAGGCACACGGGGACAGGGGGGGGCAGCAGAGCAGGTCGTTGGTTTAACCTGTCTCTACTGCCTGGATAAGAGCTGGCTGGAGTCCCAGCTAAACACTGCTTATACACACTCCCACATCTGTTCTGGCGTCACGGTACACACACACACACAGATGTGCATGCATATAAAAAGACGCACTCACATACCAACATCCACTACGAGAGACATAAAACTTGTTTAAAACTTTTAAATATTGTTTGATATCAATGTACACTGTTCTGGAAATATAACTCACTTAGGCCCTTCCGCTATTGAAATAACTATACAAAAAAGTCACGTCATTAAAGCTTAATAAAACTTTGGAAGTACCTGACACTTGCCAACATGGGGCATTCCATAAAGCACCATATTTAACTCAGCAACCAGTTCATAGGTCCCCATTTGTCTTCCAGAAAGAGAGAGGGATTTACTGAGGGAGTCTGGGAGGCTCAGAGCTGAGAGAGAAGGAGACGGAAAGAGAGAGAGAGAGAGAAAGAGAGAGGCGTAGAAAGAGAAAGAATGACAGAGAACAAGAGGTAGAGACAGAAAGGGAGAGAGAGAAAAGTACCACACGAGAGAATTACAACGAGAGAGAGAGAGAGAGAGAGAGAGAGAGAGAGAGGTTTAGAAAGACAGAGAGTGAGAAGGAAATACAGAAGGAAAAAGGGGAGAAAGAGAAAGAGAGAGAGAAAGAGAGACAGAGAGACGGAGAGGGGGAGAGCCAGAGAAAAAGAGGTGTGCTCTGGAGCAGGTCCTATACAGTCTGGACAGTGCAGAGCCAGCCTGACTGTACTGAGCTCAGCGCTGGCCTCGGCAGCCACCACTAATTGAATCCAGAAGCAGGACAGTCCTGCAGACCCTGAAGCACCCTTAGCCTCGGTTAAGGCTGCAGTCTGGGGCCAGGGCAGTTTGGAGCTGGCCTCTACAGCCAGAGACCCTCTGATGTCTCCAGACAGACAGTCCAAGATGGGGGCATCATGCTCTGATGACCATGGCCTAGGCAGGGGTCAGTGAGGACAGGAGAATGGCTGCCCCCTCCCCCTCCCCCCCCAACCCCAGCCCTCAGACATAAGGCTCCTAATTGTTTTACAAGGGCCTAAAAGTCAGGGAGGGAATTAATCCCAAATGTTTTGCCACGTTCATTTTGAGGTCGGTGTAATTCCAAACCATTCTTCTCATTTCTCTTCGTCCTCCTCCTCCTCCCATCCCTGTTTTACGCCCCCCCCCTGTAGCCACGGTAACTTGACTCAGCTGAGAAATCTGAGCCGGACCTTTCATTCACCATGGGATGATTACGCAATCACCCAGAGAGAGGATGAGGGAGGTAAACAAGGGAGCTGGATGGCAGTCTCATGACATTTAGTCGTCTTAGACTCTTGTAATGGCGGCTGCTGGCTTTGTTGCAACAAAGCAGTCGTCACTGTTCTGGGGTGCTGGTGGCCTATGTGTGTGTGTGGGGGGGGGAGATTAAAGATCTAAAGGGGCTGGAGTGTTGCCGGGCGATTTACTAATACTGAATGGACGATGTCCTCTTCTCTCCGTCCCAATGTGTGTGGGCTCCGGTGATCATCCGATCACCACTGTAAACCTCTTTACCCTCTACCACACACGCGCGCATTCCCTCTTGGGTGGCTGGGGCAACTTCCTGTCTCATCTGTCATTAGGCCAATAGGAACGTTCACGTTGCACTGATCACAGAAAGAAGCGGGTGCTGTAATTAAGCCCGGCTCACCCCGGCTAAGGGGACCGTCTCTGTGCTGCCGTATTATGGGATGGCTCTCAGGCTCAGGAGACCCCCCACATTGCCACGGCTGCCTATGGCTTCCGGAGCAGAGAGAGAGAGAGAGAGTTACATGACTGGGCTCCTCAGTAAAAGGATTTGCTTCGATGCTTGTATATAATGCATCTGAAAGAACACCGAGCACCATGCCCAGCAGGGCTGGAGCTCAACATTATCAGTCATGCTGAGAAGAATACCATACACACACACACACACCCTGTCTAAGGAGATGGGAAATGTCTGGTTTCCTGATAGTAAACAATGTTAGCAGCCTAAAGGACCCCTGACTTAGATTAAATGTGGTCATCAGTGTCTATCAGTTACACTATTAGTTTGCCAGGTAGCCTACTGCCCAGACACGATTCCATACTGCACACCAACACGTTTCAACACAGGGACCCTGCTTGGTCTTGTCCTATCGGAGATCTGATAAGGAGCTGTGTTTGGTTCAAGCCTATCAGAGAGCAGATAGGAGGTTGTGTTTGGGCAACTAATGGGGTGTGACCTGTGACCTCAGCTGAGTACTGAACTGTTTAGTCTAGGGAGAAGATTTGAGTAGGGAGCCAGGCAGGTCCCACACACACACACAAAGCTCCTTACACCTAAGAGCAGTGATTAGTTGACTAATCTCACTCTGTTTAACCTTAGCCTCAGCCCAAGTCCAACCCCAACCCCAACCCCAGCTCAAGCCCCAGCCCCAGCCCCAGCCCCAAGGTCCAGTAAGGCCAGGGTTCTGGCAGGCCATCCTGGCCCAGTGTGTGGTGGGGGGGGGGTGGGGGGAAGTGTAAACGAGTCCCCCAGCCCTGGGTCATGGCTCGAGAGATGGCTAGACAGATTTTCCACATAGTTCTGTGGGACTGTGGAGAGGGCTTGTATAACACCACATATGTGTGAGCGTGTGCTCTGGTTTCCCACTCTGTTAAACGTCACTAAGGTGAGCTCTTCACAGTAAACCACTCTGACATTGTGAGGGGATTTAGAATTAGGGACCAATCAAAATCATCCAGGCTTGAAAAGAGTTGCACTCTCTCAGAGAAAGATAGAGTGAAAAAGACCAAAAAAAGAATTTGACGACAGACAGACACTGACTACCGAGAACATCTAGTCCAAAACTTGGGGAGAGATGCCAAGTCAAACAGGCCTGACGACAGGAGAGGATGTGATAGGATGATATCAACTCTATAACAGACTCCTAGAGTGAGACAGACAGAGATATACTTTGTAGCTGGCATGGCCTTCCTGAATCAGATAGAGCTTATCAGTTCTGGGTCTTGGGTTATGCATCGACTGCTTATCCTGCTCGACCTTGAAAAGACCCAAGGTCCAACCAGACCCACTTTGTGAGCCGTGCCCCACCTTAACGCTGGGTCAATCACTGCACAGTGTGTGTATGTGTGTGTGTGGTGTGTGGTGTCTCACCTGGGTCTCCTGAAGGCGAGGCCGTACTGCTGGCAGGCCAGACCCACCGTGGGGGTGTAGACGATGGGCATGAACCTCTCCGTGTCGGAGGTGAGCACGCGGTTAGAACAGCTTCTCATTCCGATCCTGCAGCCCCATCAGGAACACATACCTGCAGGACAGGGAGGACAGGGTGTTCATACCCAGCGTACCCAGACACACGGTGCCCGTGACCGCGGGCTTAACTTCATACTTACAGTTCCAAGGAAAGAGAAGGGAGGACAGGCGGGTTATATCTCAGAGAGAGAAGGGAGGACAGGGAATTCATTTCTCGTCTCCACACAAATATCTAGGACAAATCAGGGAGGACAGGGGGTTCAAATCAACGTGAAAGCGAGGAGAAGACAGTGAAGACGGAGAGAAAAAGAAAGCGACAAACAGAGCAAGAGAGAGAGAGACTGCGAGTATGCCACGCACTCAAATGTCTATGTGAGTGTTGAGTGCCGACAGTGGGACTTGCTGCCTTGTGCAGTAATTGCAGGGTGTTGTTTTTATTGCTGGTCCTATTACACATTATATTAACAACATGCCAGGCTAAGCCAGGAGAGATCTCCACTGGACATGGAGAGCCAGATCAGCCAGCTCACAGCAGCGTGTCTGGCCCGAGCGCCCTGCCTGTGGAGGAAGGAGAGCGGCATCACAGACCAGCCAGCGAGCTGAACCCTGCCTGTGTGCTGGGCTGTCTGTGAGGCTGTCTGTGAGGCTGTCTGTGAGGCTGTCTGTGATGTTGCCTGTTATGTTGTCTGTTATGTTGTCTGTGATGTGGTCGGGGATGCTGTTTGTGAGGCTGTCTGTGAGGCTGTCTGTGAGGCTGTCTGTGAGGTTGTCTGTGACGTTGTCTGTGATGTGGTCAGGGATGCTGTCTGTGAGGCTGTCCGTGAGGCTGTCTTGTGAGGCTGTCCGTGAGGCTGTCTGTGAGGCTGTCCGTGAGGCTGTCTGTGAGGCTGTCTGTGAGGCTGTCTGTGAGGCTGTCTGTGAGGCTGTCTGTGAGGCTGTCTGTGATGGTGTCTGTGATGGTGTCTGTGATGTTGCCTGTGATGTGGTCAGGGATGCTGTCTGTGAGGCTGTCTGTGAGGCTGTCTTGTGAAGCTGCTTGTTCTTGTCTGAGAATGTCTGAGAGAATATTCCCAGCACGTCCGTCTGAAGGAGGCTGTCTGGGAAGGCGGTGGTCCTAAATAGCCTGTGATAGCGACGGAAAGGCATGCAGTGTTCAGCCAGAGATTGGGACAGGGGGTCACTGGGAGAGGGGAAGGGTCTGGATAAGCACACCACAGAAGGCCTGGAAGAGGGAGAGATGAAGGGAGGGAGGGAGAGGGGCGGAGCCGTAAACAACAGAAATGAAGAATGGCGGATTAGGGAGGGAAGGCGGAGAGGCAGGCTGCGATCTAAATACAAGAGAGACGAGGAGTGAGCCATGACGGGGGTGGAGGGAGGGATGGATGGGGGGAGGAGAGACGACGAAGCAGAGCCGATCTGGACCCAGACCAGAACAAAGAGCCAGAAGTCCAGGACTCCGGAGAGCCCTGGGAAAGAGAACAGGAGTCACGGGGCTGTGACTGGTTCTGGAAACACTGTGACAGGGTCAGGACCTCTAATCAGCTCTCCATCGACTCCACAGCGCAGGGGGTCAGTGTGGTGACCTTAGCAGTGCAGTGCAGTTATGACGTACAACGGCGTCGGACGTTTTTAAATGTGCTTTATAAATAAACAGACTTGACATGACAGAGATAATGATGTCAATGTGTTCAGAACAGATTGAATGGGAGGGAGGGGGGGAAGAGAGAGAGAGAGAGAGAGAGAGAGAGAGAGAGACAGAGAGAGACAGAGAGAGACAGAGAGAGACAGAGATTTGCAGACACTTTGCTCATCATTCCAAACATTGAGTCCAGCGGTTGCAACTCCAGGTCAGATCTGACCAGAGACGTGGGCCGCTGATCAAAGGAACAAAGTAAAACGTTAGCATGTGGCACGTCTTTTACACAATAACACAGACATACACACAGGCAGACACACACACCCACTCAATCTGTCCTTACATCAGTCAGGGTAATCAGCTGTTTCCCATAGAGCAGCTACGGCTGAAAACAGCTGATGAAGTAAGAAAAGAACTGTGAGAGAGAGAAGGCAGGAGAGAAAAAGGGAGAGACGGAGAGAAGGTGGTCAAGGGGGAGATGGAGAAAATCGAGATGGAGGGAGGAGCGAGTAGAGAGGCGATTACTGGTGTAAACGGTAGGTTGTGGTGGGAGTGTGAAGCAATCTCTCCTCTACTCCTCTGAAAACTCCTCTGGAACCTTCCAGATGATGGATAGCTCTGGCTAGTAGCCTGGGGCTGGGCTCTCCCACAAGCACACTGTAATGTTCGTCGGGATTCCCCTCTTCCTGAATGTGTACAGTGTGTGCATGCTTCCATGTTTACACGTGTGTGTGTGTGTGTGTTTCCCTGACCTGTCGAGGTCGTCCTTCTTCCTGTCGAAGTTGCGGAGCACGCGGAGGAGCTGGACATCCTGGGACAGGAAGCACGGGGGCAGCAGGCCGTGGATGCCCAGCTGAAGGCGTTCCTCCAGGGAGAACGCCATGCCCTGTACACACACACACACACACACACAGATAAAGAAACCAGACTCAACAACATAAAGCCTTCAACCTCAGACCCATATAGAGAAATATTCCTGTGCTCTGTCCAAACATGCCTGGCTGGTGACAAGACCCTACTGTCTCCCTACTATCAACCTCTGTTCGTTCTCACAGCCTCGCGTAAGGCATCCACGGGTTCACCCTATTGGCCGATCTGTGTCCCGAGGGTCCGATGTGTGCTCACACTGGCGTGATGCGTACCGACGTGTAAAACGTCCCGTGGGAGATCTGCTCCGCCGTGAACCCTGACCCCGACCGGACCACTCCATAAACACACACAGGTGTTCCGTGTCATGGTCGTGACGTGGGACACCGAGCCTGTCAGCTTGTGGACTTCACCACCACGCTCCCAGAGAGGGAAGGGCTGGACAGAGAGCGAGGTACAGTAACAGGAGAGAAGAAAGAGAGAGAAAGAAACACAGAGAGAAGGAGGAACTAAGATAGGAGGAAGAGAGAGAAGGAGGAAGAGAGAGAGAGAAGGAGGAAGAGAGAGAGAGGAGGAAGAGAGAGAAGGAGGAACTGGGAGACAGGAAGAGAGAGAATGAGGAACTATGAGAAGGAGACAGAAGTGTGGTTGCGAGAAACTCAGTAGAAAGGACGTTGTACTGTATATATACGTCAGACAGCAGAGCCAGGGAGACTTGAGGTGCAGTTGTAGACCCGCCTCCGTGTTTAACAGTGCGACCACCACAGCCTGGTCACCACACTTTACAGCTTTCTCTGGGAGACGATCTGGTTATGTTACACGGGCTTTCGAATGTAAAAACATGAGTGGTCACATGAATACAGTGCAGTGAAGGACCATACAGCACACACGGCAATAAAATATGGTCATCTTGACGTGCTTCAAACCGTCAGAGCTGACCACAAGCTCTACAGGTTTTTTATGCATTTTCTTCATGGCAGAGCAATACATTCGTTCCCGATGGAATTCAGCTTCCAGTTCCTAGGCCTCATGTCAATTAGACTGGCTTATCTACATAGCTCCGAAACAAAACAAACACGCACAATCTCCTTATCTCTATCTGGCTGCCGACCGAAGTGAGAGTTTTTGCCCAATCACTTCCCAGTGGAGAAGGGGGGTGACAGGAAGAGAGAGGAAGGGTGGAAGGGAGGCTAGGAAGGGTAGCAAGGTAAGAAGGGAGGAGAGGATGTTGCAGGGGATAAGCCACCCGCTGTCCTGGGTCCTAAAGAGCAACAAGTTCACTCCAGGCTCTTCAACGTTGTCCCGATTGATCTGAACTAGGTTTGTTATTCCAGTGTGAAAGGTTAGAGGACGGAAGCTATTTCAGTTAACTCTGTCATTCACCAAGGCCTGTAATTAGCGGTGCTCTCAAATGGACAGTAGCAGACAAGCTGGGGAGCCAGCGCTCGATGACTGCAAGGCCAACAAGCCATTGGAGGTCAGCACGGTTGCTGAGAGACGGTGGTTGGTCGGCGTTATGCACGGCTGTCTGTCCTCAGAGAGCTGGGCCTGCACAGGACCATTACACAGCCAGCCCTCTCCTCCAGCTCTGCTCTGCCCTGCTCTGCCCTGCCCTGCCAGCCCTCTCCTCCAGCTCTGCCCTGCCCTGCCAGCCCTCTCCTCCAGCTCTGCCCTGCCCTGCCAGCCCTCTCCTCCAGCTCTGCCCTGCCCTGCCAGCCCTCTCCTCCAGCTCTGCCCTGCCTTGCCCTGCCAGCCCTCTCCTCCAGCTCTGCCCTGCCTTGCCAGCCAGATCTCTCTTCCAGGCCTGCCCTGCTCGGCCAACCAGTCCTCTGCACTGCCTGCCAGGCCTATCCTTCATCCCAGCTCTGCTCTTCCGGACAGCCCTCTCTACCAGCCCTGCAAGCCAGCCATTTCCTCCAGCCATGCCACACACACACCCACACTGACCAGGAACACTGGAGACAAGAGGCCATGAAAGCCAGCTTTAAGAGCCTCAAAATACATGAGGCGGACAAAGTTTAATATGAGGCTATAAAATGAGATCAAGACCGAACACACACACACACACACACTCCCTCTATATTAACTCTCGCTCTCTCCAACTCTCACACTCCCACACACAGTCAGTGTGTGTGTGTGTGGGTGTGTGTGTGTGTGTGTGTGTGCAGAAACTTGATCTCGAAAAGGTCCACAGTGGTACGCTTGTGAACGTGGTGGAGCTGTCCCAGTAGCATTGGGGCGGAGACACCGGGGGTCTGAGTGTCTGTGTCTCATTAAGGATAATGAGCCGTCCTGCTCTGCGGAGCCTCAAAAGGCCCCCAGTAAGAGACGTGAAACAGAGACCATCCGTGGAAGCCTGCCCAAATGCCCCAATTAACGTGTCCGACAAAGGAGCAAGCAGCCTGGCTGGAGGAGAGCTAGACCTCGGCCTGTAGCGGCCTCCAAAAGTGGACAGATGGGTCTGGGCGGGGGGTGGGGGGCTGGGGGGGAGACTGTCTGTCTGGGGGAGGTGGTCCAGGGTGGGGCTGGTACTTGAATGGAGAATAAAAAAAGATTTGTTCTACACGGTCCGCAGCGTCTGCCCCTGGGAACTTTGGAAGCGGGTTTGGCAGATCGGTGACATGTGACTTACTTGGCCTCTCTGAGCCCCGGGCCTCATTTCAGCTCTTTCAGCCTTGGGCCTCGTCCCAGCCTTTCCTGACAGTCATTCAGTCAGACAGGCTTCTGGACATGTGCACCTTTGTTTGTTTGCCTGTTAGGTTCGGACGTTTCGCTTTGCTCTCCGTCTCTGGACAGAGGGAGAGGGCCGGGCCCATATAAGGCAGGGCTGGGCAAGCAGAGCCAGAACGCTTCCACATGCTGCTCGCCACATCTGAGGTGCCCATCGCCGTGCCAACACGTGTGGTGCCCGCAGCGCCTTGTTCCAGAAGCAGCGGTAACCAACCAAACCTGTAATCACCTCACTGGGCAGTGCCACCCTCCAGTCCAGCCCTGCTTCGTGCACACGTACACACACACAAACCTCTTCATTAGTTGACCAGATGGGGAACCAGTGAAGATGAAAGTCCAGAAGTTTCTATCTGGGATAAAAGGCCTTCGGTGAGTTCCTCAGAACTCAATGGCAGGGTTTGTTAGGTTTACAGTCTTGAGGCAACGTTCAGAAACATGAAAAGTCTGCGTGTTGCCCATGCCTTGTAATCTCATAACCACACACACACCGCCTAGGAGAGAGGAGATCCTGGGCAGACAGTAGTTGGTGGTAGATACTGTAGGTAGTAGGCCGGTGTGTTATAGAATATTCAAGGCTGGAGTGTTCAGGTTCAGGCTGATGTGTTTTGGAGTGTTCAGGGCTGGGCTGGAGTGTTCAGGGCTGGGCTGGAGTGTTCGGGGCTGGGCTGGAGGGTTCAGGGCTGGGCTGGAGGGTTCAGGACTGGGCTGGATGGTTCAGGGCTGAGCTGGAGTGTTCAGGGCTGGGCTGGAGGGTTCAGGGCTGGGCTGGAGGGTTCAGGGCTGGGCTGGAGGGTTCAGGGCTGGGCTGGAGGGTTCAGGGCTGGGCTGGAGGGTTCAGGGCTGGGCTGGAGGGTTCAGGGCTGGGCTGGAGGGTTCAGGGCTGAGCTGGAGTGTTCAGGGCTGGGCTGGAGGGTTCAGGGCTGGGCTGGAGTGTTATGAGGCTGGTGCCACGGGGCAGAACCGAGACCATGCCCTCCAGCTGAGCAAACAGAACAAGTCAGTTCCAGTAAAGCCTGCCGTGCTCCAGCTAACCTTCCTTCCATGACTGCCCCACGGTCCAACAGAGACAGGCAACAGCAGACACCCTCATCCTCATCTCCAGCAGCCCCACGGGTCTCTCTACTGGAGAAACCAACGGTTTATCACTCAGAGAGATCTGTTTGCAGGTCTGAGAGCACGTCTGTTAAATCACCTGGGTCTAATAGAAAAGTAAAAAAGATTATGCTGAAAAGATGCAAAGTCATTCTGCTGAGAACATGCAAAGTCGGCATATTTTGAACAAAAACGAGTGTCCTGCAGACTGCTGACATTGACAGTCAGCAGAATGTTAAGTAGAATCATGCTGTTATAGGAACTCTCCCCCTCTATGTATTTGTCTCTCTCCCCCCTCTCCCTCTCTCTCTCTAGTCCACAACAGCTGGGGAGAGACTGAGTCATACCTCTCTCAAACAAAACATGCCTGCTGTTTATAAACACACACACACACACACACACACATACACCCTCGCACGCACACACACATTCCTCATCCCTCACCCTGAAAAGAGCAAATTCAGAGGTAGGAAAATAAGAACCCATCCAGGAGGACAAGAGGAGGACAGGAAGAGAGGAGGAGGAGAAGAAGAGAGGAGGACAGGATGAGGAGAAAAGAACTCCCAAAACCATGTCAAGCAGCATTCAACATCATTATTTATGTCATCAATTGTGGGATGCGAGTCTAGACCCTGTGAAAACAGCAGGGCTGGATCTCAGCCTGGGAGTGGGGCCGGCGCTGGAGACAGGAGGCTACACGGCAGGCAGGCCGGCGCTGGAGACAGGAGGCTACACGGCAGGCAGGCCTGAGCTGGAGACAGGAGGCTACACGGCAGGCAGGCAGGCCGGGGCTGGAGACAGGAGGCTACCAGAAAGGCAGGCCGGCCGGGGCTGGAGACAGGAGGCTACACGGCAGGCAGGCAGGCCGGGGCTGGAGACAGGAGGCTACCAGAAAGGCAGGCCGGCCGGGGCTGGAGACAGGAGGCTACACGGCAGGCAGGCAGGCCGGGGCTGGAGACAGGAGGCTACCAGGCAGGCAGGCCGGCGCTGGAGACTGGAGGCTACACGGCAGGCAGGCCGGGACTGGAGACTGGAGGCTACACGGCAGGCAGGCCGGGGCTGGAGACAGGAGGCTACCAGAAAGGCAGGCCGGCCGGCTAGCTGGGTCGAGATAGACAAAGGCCTAGCAGGTGTGAGCCCCCTGTAGGGTTCTGTTTGATATTTCCATAGTGCAGCAGTGCCTGACTAAGGAGTCAATGACGTGTGACAACAGTCGCCAGTCCTGAAAGAGCCCCATCTATGTGGCCCCAGCACATTCTGCTGTCAACAGTGTGTGTGTGTGAGAGTGAGTAGAGATGGATCACAGGGAGAAGAGACATACACAGAGAGAGAGAGAGAGAGAGAGAGAGAGATACATTGACACAGAGAGAGAGACAGAGAGAGTGTGTGTGTGGAGTAAGAATGTGTGCATTCATTCATACTAATGTGTGCATGCATGTGTGTTTGTTTGGACCCACTTAGTCTGGGCTTCTGATCCCTAAAACACACACTGCTTCCCCTCACCCATACTCCCCTACCCCCCTTCCCCTCCTGCCCCATCCTCCAGAGCAGGGGTGGGTACCCCCACTCATCCTGCCATCCCTCCCCCTGTAGGGTGCAGCAGTAGGCAGGGGAGGAGACCCATCTCTGTGGGGCTCTCAGGATCACTGGGTCAAATACATAAGACTGAAACTCAGTGGAGCATTCCTGTGGGCCCTCCCCCCACATCCATACACACACACACACACACACACACACACACACACACACTAGCATCACTGCTCCTATTGTGCTTGCAAGGCCGTTGAGGACATCCAACACCACATCCTTCAAACAGATACCCGATCCATCCAACAGCGTATCCATCCAACCCCGTAAGATTCCTCCATTGCTTGTACGAGGCCTGGGGGCTCCTCATCCATACACCGTCCCCCCCCGTGGCAGGCCTGCAGAAGTCCCCGCTATGGAGCTGGAAGCAGACCCCTGCTCTGAGGTGACCCCTGGGTGACCTTAACAGAAACGGCTCTGGGAGGGCCTCTGTAGTTATTCGTAGGCCAGATTAAGAAAGGGAGTGGAGAAGAGGTGTGTGGCTTCTGACAGCAGGGGAGCACAGTGTAGTCGTGGAGAACCCCCGAGTGCCTTTCGACATGCATGCATGCACACGCACACACAAACACGCCACTTCAAATTCTATAGAACCACCTAGGGTTCCCTAACAGGGTGACTCCCCTCTTTTATTTCTCCCCCCGCTCTCCTCCTCTCTTTCTGGTGGAAACTTTGGCTATAATGAGTCTCCTGTAACAACTTCATGGTTACGACAGCCCTTTACAGAAGTGGCAGCCATAAAAGCCTTCGCATGAAAGAGAGACACAGGGAGGGAGAGAGCAGGGAAAGAGAGGGCTTTCGCTTTCTGTTTTCCATACACACGACACACTCAACGCAATGGGTTTGTGCAGAGCGACCTGGGGAGTGAGTTTGAGCGAGATCTCCTTTCAGCCCCAGACCTAGTTCACGTTCAGGTTCTGTCCTGTCCTCGTGGTTAGTGTGTCTGTGTGACATACCAGCTCACAGTGTAGACTCATGGGTCATGGGGGCAGGTCTACTGGAAGCTAATAGTACTTTTCCTGTCAGAATCATCACTGACTCTCTCCTCTTTCTGATCCAGAATGCATTCCTCTCGCTGTGTCTCTCGTCACCATCACTCTTTCATTCATCCGTCTCTCGACAGGAAGTGGAGAGACAGACGCAAGCAGAGGCCAGGAGAGATGGTCTCTCCAGGGATGGAATATGTCGACATCCACGTGGCCTGGGAAAGAAACACACACCGCATTCCTCCACTCCAACTCTCTAATCCAGACGTACACTAACACACAGGGAAGTGAGCCCATAAACAAACAGAGGTCCTCTCCAACAGATACACTTAAACAAACGGTTTATGCTGGAGAAGTGTATCTGTCGGTATCAAGCCAACTCATCCTTGTTGAAACCGGACTGTTGAAGGCCACCATGTGTGAGCAGCGAGGAGCCTACCTTCCTCCCCATCCAGGGTCATACCCCGGCTCCCATCCCTCACACCCCCCGCCCTCAAACAGTGACACGTACAGTAAATATGACATTCAACCCATTCCTTTCAACCGTCGTCAAATGTAAAGACTTCAGTGGGGTGAGCTGAATGGTTGCTTGTTTACTTAGTACACTAGCAGCCCCATGTATGGCCCTTGTCTGAGACTGACAGGACCTCCGACATAACCCTTCATACTGTCCCATCGCTCACATATCTCAAGTCTTGGGAAATGCACCGAGAGAGGCATAGTGTGATAAGCCAGGCACGGACGCCGTTAATCATTGGTGGGGAGCAGAGAGGAGGCTGTAAAACATATTTGCCCTCTGACTCCCACTGAGTCACAGCAAGTCCCCCCGGAGAGATTTGATAGCGTTAAGCTAGCAGCCAGAGTCAGACAAATTATTAAGCGTTTGAAAAGGATTTTTCATGTGTAGCCCTGGGGGAAAAAGAACATCACCACAGATTCCCTCCACAGCAACATTTCGGAGCGCTGGGCCGAGGGTTCCTTTGATGAATGCCTCAGACTAAATGTGCCGTGTTCTGTAGACTAATGATGTCGTTAGAGAGAAGGGGTGGCGCTTCCCTGACCATTCTGTTTAGAGAATCGCCCGCGTCTATCAGACTGATAGCAGTGTTTATCCCATCAGGGCTCGGAGAGGAGAAGACTGACCTGGAGAATTCCTCCCTCTGGGCAAATATGCCAGCGCTGTAAATCAGGAGGTGTCAACTTGTGAATGTATAGACGCTTGTTGGTTAAACAGCCTTGAAAACCGAGCTCCTGTTGACTAAAGGGAGGTGAGGCCTCAGCCCGAGGGTGAGATGAGGAGCGTTTCAAACGCACCCTCCCAGGACGGCCCTTCAGACGGCCTTTTCATGCTCTATGTTCTTCCGTCCCTCAGGAACCTGCAGACCAGTTGCCGGGCAGACGTCCAAGTCTCTAAACAAATCAGCGACTCTAAAGCCTTGGGGTAAATATGGCCGTACACCTCAGCCCCCGGAGGACTTCAGTCCTGGTTAGCCCGGCGCTGAGACCTGGCAGTCCTGACGCAGCACTTCTGATACACTCCTGTACTGAGCGTGTCAAACCCACAGCTCTGTCAACATGAGTTACCATCTGCTCGGATCACTACCACAGGTGACCTATAAGAGGCAGGCTAACCAGAAACGGACAATATAATATCATCAAAAAAAGTTTGGAAACGTTATTTTGGCCGATTATTCCTCCCCTTCGATAATACCAATTGGTGTTGTATTGTATATCGTTGGAAAGCCTGATTAGTCACCTTTAGAATGAGGTACAACTTGTAAGGATTGTGCATTCGTGGAATGAGTAACACAGCTAACCGTGTGCGTGGTGGCCCCCCCCAAAAAAGGCAAAATCCCCTGCAGTGACTAATCAGGCTTTCCAAAGGGGAGGAAGAATCGACCGAAATAACGTTTCCAAACTTTTTTGGAGGACTTCCATAATCCTGGCTCTTGATGCAGGAAACAGGCCCTGACTCATCGCATCACACTTGCAAAGTTCCTAATGTGAGAATCTAGAGGTAGGCCAACTCTGATGGGTCTCGTCTTAGCCTGCTGGCCACTCACTAGGGAAAAATACTTCATTTATTTAGATGCTGTTCTCTCTACTAAGTAAACAAGGCTAAAGCAAATCCTTGCTGAGCCTGGTTCTCGAAAGAACAACAGAACACACTGTTACACTCAAAATAAAAATGTCCAGCCTGCATTCTCTGGAACTCAACCCAACCCTGCTATTTTATCACTAAACACGCCTAGTAACAGGCACAGGCTCCAACAGTATGTCAATCCAGTGGGTCTCTACAATGTGAACTATGAAAGCGACAGTAAAAAGTGTCCCCTTGTCCCCTCCGACCTTCAGCCCTTCCTGTAAGCTGTCCACAAGGCCACCTACATAGAGCCCAGGGCCCTGAATGCAGCCCCACAAAAACAGAAAGAGGAAGAACAAAAGAAAAAGATGTTCTCTCAAAAGACAAACACCTGCTCCATCACAATGGAAGAGGGCCATAAGGTTGTCAGCAGCAGAGCTATGGGGGTCAGGGATAAAGAGGGTCGCCCTCTGAAGGCTTGGGTCTGGTCCCTGCCTGCCCGGCCTTGCTTGTGACCCGTGACCTCTGACCCAGGACGGGGAGTTACGCAGGTCAAATAACATACCAGCACGGCTTCAGATCTCCACTAGGTTACGTAAGGGATAATGCCCGACGAGGTGTCCAATATCATCTGATAATGGACGATGCGGAGGCGTGAACCGTCCGACGCGCAGCGGAGGACGGTTGCTTCCGCGGAGTCCATTATCAGATGATATTGGACACCTCGAAGGGCATTATCCCGCTTATACCATGGTCACTTGCCAACGTTTTTTTTTACAAATATGAATCTATGTTTTAATTCGTTTTGCAATCGAAATCTAACGTTGTTTAACGTCGGCCAACTCTGATATTTTATAGTCCGCTCAGCTCATAGAACCCAACACCAGCTTTCCCTTGGCTGAACTATTAGCCCGAAAGCTAACGTTATGCTAGCAAGATTCAAAGTCAATAACATTGTGTACGGTTGACAAACAGTAAATATAATATTACAGCATGTTTAACGAGAAGATTAGCTAGCTAGCCAGCCATATCACTGTCCCAAAATCAATATCAAGATTTTCACGAACAAAGTAGCCTTTATCGACCATAGTCTTGGCCACTGTCGCCAGCCGCAGCCTGCAGCGAGTTGAATAGCAAATGGATGTGAGATGATCGCGTCAAAATTGACATAATCTGCTAACCGTAAATATAATTTGACAATATGTTTAACATTAAGACTAGCCAGCTATCCAGCCATGTAATTTCTCCCAAATCAATATCAAGATTTTCACGAACTAGTTCTAAGTAGCTACTAGACTAGGCTACGGCCGCAGCCTGTGTCTGTAGAGAGTGGAATAGCAAATGGATGTGAGATGATCGCATTAAAGTTTACATATTCTCCAAACAATAATTATAATTTGACAGTACGTTTAACAACAAGACTAGCCAGCTATCCAGCCAAGTCATTGTTACCAAATCAAATAAAGAGTTTTACGAATAAAATAATCGGCCATGTGTGTTGGCTACTGTCGTGTTGGCCGCAGCAGAAGTAGATCGACTAGCGAGGTGAATAGCGAATGGTATGTGAGATGAGCGGTTACGTGACACAGACACAGGCTACATTCAGAAAAGTACAATTTTGCAAATAGGTTAAAAGACATATTGAAGTCACTCATTGTGGTAATGACATGTTGGCTTGTTAAGTCTTTCAAAATTGTAAATGGAGGCTTGTAAATGGAGGACTGCGTCCCTGTTGTTATTGTTACTTATTTCAGACACTTTGTACAGGCTCATATACTATGTAGCCGGCGCAATCATTTAGAACGGTGAAAAGACAGTTTTGCTGAAATGACGTAGTAGGTGTCCAATATCACTAGTAGGTGTCCGTATATCACTTAATAATGTACACCCCTGCAGCCAATCAGAATCGAGTATTCACCCAGACCATGGTATAAGTTATGAGAAAGGCCGACGCTGAGCCCAGTGTTCCTATGTTTGCTGCTCTCCGTGTGCTGTGCAGGCTCTGCTCAGTGTCAGGGTCGCTCGGTCTATGAGGCAGGAAGTCAGGCCTCGAAAACCTATTAATCAGGTTTGCATACTCACTAGGGTATTGTTTCCAAGCAACCTACTTTGCATGGTGACTGCTGTAGACTAAGCAGCAGGCAAATCCGCCCCTACACTGTTCCCCAGTGTGTTCCTCTGGGCTGATAGGGCATCTCTGGGGTCTGGGTATTTGGACTAGAAGACTTGTTTACCAGGTTCACTTGCAGGCAGTGTTAAAGTCCTCCTAGAACTGCAACTAACAGGAAAGGCCAGGACTGGGACCATTCTAACAGGCCTGTCCTCATGCTACCTCCTAGAGTCAACACAGCAGCTCCACACACAGCCATGCACGGTCAAGGGCAGCACACATCATTCGATAACCCTGGGAAATGGCATAGATCAAAAGCAGGTGTTGTATTCAGAGGGCATCGGTGGACCTGTAGTTCAGTAATGTAACTCTTTAGGCAAATCACATTCATGGAGTTGTAAAAGAATGGAGGGTATGGTGGGGGGCTCCTGGGGAGATATTACCATGTACCATGTAGCCATTGTGTTCAACATGTAGTTGGGAAAACTCAAAACAAGACAGGAGATATGCCTCCTGCAATACCCTATTTGACACAGCCTATGTGATGACAGCCAAAGTACCCAGAACTGACAGAACACAGACAGGCTGAATTAACTTATCTGATACACTCAGATGCTTGATGAGTTATGCATGTGTGTAGGCTATAGTGTCAAAGTTGGGGATGAGTATATTAAGAGATGTCCCTCTTCGATTCCAGATATGTTTTCGAGTGTTATATGAAAACAACTTTTACGACAACATAAATAACCACATAATTCTACGGCGTGTTTATAGCACTTCCAAACAAAATCCCCGAATCACCACCGTATCACAATTGACCGCAGATCACACATCCATTACAATATGTATCATTTTACAGCGGTAATTTGCTACTCTTGAAAATAATTTTTAAATAATTAAAACTTTCATCTGCCTAAAACTGCATCAAATGAACGGTTTAAATTACGTTCACAGCAGCTGTCAACCCCTTGATTAATTAGCTTGTTTACTAGGCTGGAAAGAATGCAATGCTGAATTACATTTGCTGCTTGTGGTATTTGACTTAAACGAAGTTACCTTGTACATTAAACTCTTCGCCATGATCCTGAAACTCGACGCCATCCTTTTGCCTAGTTTTGTTCGTTTGGATAGGTGCACGCACGTGACTTCTGCACTACGCCCTTTATTAAATTTCGACTCAGTAGTTTTGATTTCTACAACACTACGAAACACTTTGAGCTGAACAAATCGAAATGCTTTTAAAACCAGCGTTTTAATCATTTTCAAGATCTCCGAAAATGATTAAATCGAATAATATTTGGTATGGTGGATACTAATCCAGTTTTAATATCCGAATATCATCCTCACGGACGGTACAGCAGGTGAGTTATTGGAAAAGAATGCGGGGGAATTTTAATGGGGGTGGATGAGGGATGGGGGGGTAGATGAGGGAGGGGTAGATGAGGGGTCTACTCTCACTTTCAGTCTGGCCGCTCCGCCCCAGTCCATTCGAGGAATGTCTGTCTGGCGGGCAGCGATGCGTGTGGTCGCACAGACACACCTGGAGACGGCTGACCACACCTGGGACACCTGTGACATCATCACCCAGCGCTGCGGCCCACCTAGCGAGGGTCACCTGACCTGGCGAGGGGCAGACAGAGGAGCACTTGTCCCCCTGTCAGTCCTCAGGTTGACTCAGCCCTGTAAGCGGACTGTTCACAGCCACCTGCCTCTCACGCACACTCTTACCGAAACCCAGTCTATACACACACACACACACACACACAGACACACACACCATGGACACACACACATGGAATCTATGTTTGTTTGTTTCACAAGATGTGCTGACAGGAAAATTATGCTCGAAGATGGTTCCAATAGCCTTTGGGGGGAGAGGACCCTCAATCAAAACAGAGCAAAGACAGAGAGAGGCAGGGTGATGAGTTCCAAGTTCCAATGGTTACCGAGGGTTACAACGATAACCTACCCCAATTACAGGGGCAGCCAGCTGGCATACCAGCAAACCCTCAAAAACCAATCAGATGTCGGTTTTCTCCACTCCAGCCAAAACACAAAGATCCTCATTGGATAGTGGGTATCCATGAGCCATCTGTGCAGACAAGATGGAGACTTTGGTTACAAAGTGAAGCAGCCAATAGCATTATCTCTCTCTTTCCTCCCACCTACAGCTGATTCAGGATCTTATGTTGTACAACAGCAACACCAGGTTAGTCAACACCAGAACCAAACATCTCACCACTGCTCAACATGGGTTGTATGACATCATTTTTGTGCACGTTAGCCTGTAAAGAAACACTAACCAATCCATTGTGTAATCTGACGTTTATCAGTGTACCAGTAGGGGGCAGAGTATCTGTCCAGTAATGAGGACATGACCGCACAAAATCAAAATCACACTCCGAATATCCGGTTCCAATAGGAGCGCTGTAAAGGAGATAAGGGGCCTAGGATACTGTTCTGTAGGGTTGGGGTGGGGTAGATTTGGGCTAGAGGACTGGGATTGGGGTGACTGGGGGCAGGACTAGGGGGGCAGGGGAGGTTGTGGGCTAGGAGACCGGGGGTTGGGAGGGTGGTGACTGGGGTTGGGGGCTTGGGGGGCCAGAGGGGGAATGGTGAACAGGGGCTGAAAGAAGGTTGAGCAGTTGGGGTGGGGCGGGGGAGGATATGGGCAGAGGAAGGGAGGGGGTGCAGGTGATGAGGGGACTGAGGGTGAGGGGGTTTAAAATGAAATGGGCAAGTGCAGACGTGAGGACAAGCAGCTTTCAGCAGCCCTTTCTATCAGCATCAATTAGCGTGTTGTTCTGTGACTGGTGTGACCGGTTCTGGGCCGGGGCTGACGTCGGGCTAGGGAAGAGGGGGGTTCAGGAGAGGAGTGAGGGGAGGGGGGTCCGGGGAGGGAGGTAAACACAGGCCCCCAGGGACCTCAGGGCTCAGGACAGGACAACACTGGCCCACTGCTGGCCCACAGAGGCCTGTCTGTCCCTGGTACTAGAACATGCTAGGGCTCATTTCCTACCTTCTCCTCCAATTTCCTCCTGCCGGGCCGTGTATGGGCATGGCAAAGGACGCTTCACTGCAACGCACAGAACCTCCTTCTCTCTCACATCAGTCAAATGTTACCGGCTGCGTATGTGACTATTTTACCTCTGTTTATGTGTGTGTGTGTGTGTACACACGCACGTGCGTGTCTGATGAGGGTCTGGTAGATCCCACAGCAAGGGTTCCTGTGAGGCTGGCTAGCTCAATGTGAACAGTAATGCTCTCGCTAACTCCTGTGGATAAGGCCTCCTTCTTCAAACGCAATCTCAGATCACTTGACCAGAGAACCAAGGGGAAACGTAGTGGGCCATGGGGAGCTTTCAGAGGAAGGACAAAGGTATGGTTATACCAACTGACAAGGAGACCGAGCAAAAGCCTTGAGTGAAAACCTCGAGCATGATAAACAACGTTTTGACAGTTTCAGTTTGAACTCCTCGCTACAGATTTTCCAGGCTCTTGTTTACAAGAGGAGATTACTATCCGGGTCCAATGAGAGCAGTTTCCCTTAATGAATCTCGTGAAAGCGCCAGTCTTTCTCCAAAACAAAGCAATAACACGCACGCACGTGGAAGGCACATTAGAAGAAGGAAAAAACAAAAAAGCTATAAAACATGAAAGAGACGCGTCGTCTCGTGACGTTCTACCAACCCACATCACATCGCGGAGGGAGAGAGATGAGCCAGGAACCTAGCCAGGCTGCTGTCCCTTCAGGCTGTAATACTCTGGGAAGAAAAGTAGTCTTTCTCACTAATTCAAGTCAAGGGCCATTTTCCCTGACTACTGGGGTGCAAAAACAAACAGGGACAAAGCGAGTTGTGGCGTTCACAGCGGCCGACCAATCAGGATTCATTCTCTGAGTGTCTCTGAGTGGTGTGGCGTACAGACGCGCGATTCAGAACGGGAGGTGTCAGCTGGCAGGTAAATAAACAACTCGGCTGCAACAGTGTAGAGAGAGAGAGAGAGAGAGAGGTGCAGAGAGAGTGGGGGGGGAGGGAGAGAGAGAGAGAGAGACGGAGCAGAGAGGAGGGACAGGGAGCAGAGAGCAGAGAAAGGTACATGAGGAGGTTAAGCAGTGAAAGGTCATAGCCTGTGTGAGAAGGGGCTTTACCAGAATAGAATATAAGATAACCTCTCAGCCACTGGATCCGATTGGAGAATCATCTGTTTCTAGGCAGGAATTTAGTTGTTTTCACAAGCTGAATGTTATCAGTCTACAGCCATGACTATTTCTACAGGAAAATGGTAAAGTGTGATGTTACCTCTTACAGAAACTACCAATAGCCCGCCCCCAGTGACGAGAAACATTCGGTGAGGCCAAAAAACAGGCATCAGTCAACTGCTAGTAGGGCACACCTGGACTCAGAAATGTGACCTAATTTCTGTCTCTGCCATATTGTACAGAAAACACACACGCACACTTGACGTGTGTCGTGTCTGTCTGTGTGTGTGTGTGTGTGTGTGTGTGCGTGTATGAGCTGGCCTCAGAGGAGTGCAGTCATTAGCTGGCTGACAAACAAGGCTCTGTGTACCAGCAGTGTGTGTAAGTGTGTGAGTGTGCACATTGGAGCAGGGCGGGGGAGATTCTTGCCTATGGACACTCCAGGAGGGGGGGGGGAGGGGGGATCCGGGCCTTTGACTGCCTGGCGTATCAGGCGGGGCGGGCCTGGCAGCTTTCCCAGGGCTGAGCGCCAGCAGGCTGGATCAGATAGCGAGAGCTCCCTGAACAGACCCCACAAGGCTGAATGGAGCCAGGCTGGAACAACATGCTAACCTTCCTCTGGGAGAAGTCACTAGAGCAGCATGCTAACGTTCCTCTGGGAGAAGTCACTAGAGCAGCATGCTAACCTTTCTCTGGGAGAAGTCACTAGAGCAGCATGCTAACGTTCCTCTGGGAGAAGTCAATAGAGCAGCATGCTAACGTTCCTCTGGGAGAAGTCACTAGAGCAGCATGCTAACGTTCCTCTGGGAGAAGTCACTATAGCAGCATGCTAACGTTCCTCTGGGAGAAGTCACTAGAGCAGCATGCTAACGTCCCTCTGGGAGAAGTCACTATAGCAGCATGCTAATTCTCCTCTGGGAGAAGTCACTATAGCAGCATGCTAACGTTCCTCTGGGAGAAGTCACTAGAGCAGCATGCTAACGTTCCTCTGGGAGAAGTCACTATAGCAGCATGCTAACGTTCCTCTGGGAGAAGTCACTAGAGCAGCATGCTAACGTTCCTCTGGGAGAAGTCACTATAGCAGCATGCTAACGTTCCTCTGGGAGAAGTCACTATAGCAGCATGCTAACGTTCCCTCTGGGAGTATTCACTAGCAGCATGCTAACGTTCCTCTGGGAGAAGTCACTATAGCAGCATGCTAACGTCCCTCTGGGAGAAGTCACTATAGCAGCATGCTAACGTCCCTCTGGGAGAAGGCACTATAGCAGCATGCTAACGTTCCCTCTGGGAGAAGTCACTATAGCAGCATGCTAACGTCCCTCTGGGAGAAGTCACTGGAGCAGCATGCTAACGTCCCTCTGGGAGAAGTCACTATGCCTGACAGCCATGCAATAATCATGACTATACTTACAGAGCACATCATTAACACAATAGCCACACAAAAAAACTACCTGTAGGGTTTTTTATTGTGTTGAGGTTCTAAGTATTTCACTTAATAATTAAAAGTGAGAGTTGATGGATGATTAGATGCGAGCTATAGGGCCCACGTATTCATGTCTTTGTAATGGACGCATGTGGGGGAGGGGGATTGACACAGGTGACCTAGTCAGCCTGTTCCTGTGCGTGATCAGCACCATGGACAGAGGATAAAACGCCCTCCTGTCTCGTGACCACTTCACGCAATAAGACCCCAAAAAACATGAAAAACCAAACTAAAGCAACTAAACTTAAAGCAGACTGGTTTTTAGGAGCGCAGCCGCACCGTGCATCGGACACGATCATCCACTCAAGACAGGATTAACCTGTCGAGACAGCTGACAGCTGAGGCAACCCCAGAGCATTTCCGCTTGCCTCACCCGTCCCCACTGTCCACTAAGACGGAACGAAAACACGGAAGTAAAACATATAAAGTTTAAAACCCAACTCTAAACGCTGCCAGGATATACAAAATTAGCAACAATATCCCCATTAATGTCATCATTCTGCTCTGGTCTGACAAATTAAGGTGCTCCTGTCATGTAGGCTAGTAGGAGGACGGGCTTGTGTCGCCTTTCCCCACGGTTGGCTAGGCAACCGGGAAAAATAAAGCGACTCACTGACACAGCAACATGGGAGCAAAGTAGTTGTACAAGCAACATCAAACGCTGTCAAAGTAGTATTGTAGAGTTTGGCTCCTTTAAATCTAATTATAGAACGCTGTGCAGCTGAAATGCCGACCAACTGTTGGGTGGCTCTCCGTTTATAAGCGAAACGTTTCAAACTGTAAACTGTTTTGCTTTGCCTACCTTGTTCAGGTGGGGGTTTCGTGTAACATCATACCCCCTCTTCTTTGTGTAAACAAAGGTCTTGCTTTGGTCTTCAGATTTATGCATCTCCGTCTCAACCGATTCCCGCTTGACTTGCCCGTGTGCCATGTTGCCTTCCTCTTTAAATAGCGTACCGGTGAACTGTTGTGAACTCAACAAGTGGATGCGACTGTGGCTGGCTGGTCGTGCTTGGTCACGGTGACAGCTTACAATGGCTGTTCAAGAACACTGAAGATGGGCACTAGCGCGACGTGTTGTCTAGCTGTCTAACCAGTAGGCGTGACATCTTATCAACTACCTCATTTATTGCTTTCGAAAGATTTCGAAAGATCAAAGTATTGTATAATTTGTGATGAAACAGCCTGCCTGAAACCAACAGGTAGTATGATGTAACCTGTCAGAGAAAGGGGAACTAATCTTTTTTTCGTTACTTAAAAAAATCTCGAACAGTTTTGATGAGACCCATAATATGTAAAACAGTAACATAACTTTACTGTCAACCTTTAAAACACAGCCTGTCTGATAATGTGTGGGTGTGTGTGTGTGCGTGCGTGTACACATGCATACTTGTGTGTGTTAAAGCAAGGTCAGACCACAATCTTCACTGCTAGAGTTCTGGTTGGGAGTTGTGATTGTGAAACACAAGGTAACGGGGCACCCCATGGTGTCATTGACCCCGACGCGGTACAGAAATATCCTGACCTCACATAAGCCTGGTGGGCTATAGGGCTTGAACATATGCGAATGCACCAAATAGGCTACAACACAATATGTCTTGTCAGAATATTTTAGGGCCATGTACTGTCTGTACTGTGTGTACTGTACTTGTCAACTGTCTTAGCCTAGTCTTCTGTTAAGCAAACTGAGAAAGTTGTGTCTGTTCCATGGAGATAAGGTGTCCCGTGTGCCATGGGCCTGACACAGCAACAAGTCTGGACCTTGATCTGCGTAGCTCATGTCTGGCATGTGAAGAGTGAGTGGGAATGAGAGTAATAGACAGGGGAAGTTAAAGAGAGAGTGTGAGAGAGAGCCTCCTCTTCTAGTGCAGCTGTCAGGCTGTCACGCTGAGGCCATGCTGCAGCCATCTTGGGTCTGTTGCAGATTCACTGCGCCTGGGGCCCGACTCGTGACACGTCCTGACCTCGAGACAAAAACTGTCTGCTTACCTGCCTCCGACCCAGAACCTGCCCAGATCGAGGTGTCGATGCTGGGCAGAACCCAGGCCCTGGGATCCTAAAGGCTGGGTACCTCTCGGAAACATACAATAACAGGTTGTTAACGGTACCCAGCTGTTTGATTACAGTCTACCACCCACTTGATGATCCTGTATCCTGCTTCTGATGGCTTTTATCACGTAGGAGAGGGGTTAGAAAATGCACTCGCTTTGTCTTTCCCCCTCTCTCTCTCTCTTTCTCTCTCACACACACAGACAGGAGTGAAATTACAGAGGATCACATCGTCCACAAACACAGGATTACTGGACTTCCTTCAGCTCCTGTCTGCCCCAGGAGCGGCACCTGGCCCACTTCCTGCTCTGTGGGAGGGAGGAGGGGGTAGGGGGGGGCCGGGGGGAATGGCTGCTTACCTTAGCCCTGCCAGATGTCTGGAACGAGAGAAGCAGGCCTCCCGTTCACACCTGCCAATAGAAACGACTGTCACCGCGCCGACACGCACAGCGGGAGCGTACCGTGTGGAGGGGATCTGTTTCAGCTCGGGTCAGTTTGACAGGTTTGATGTGGTCACGGAGAAGAATGAGAAGAATTGTTTCTAGAAACAAAGGAGACGGAACGCAAGAACATGTCCTGTGGATTAGGAGGAGAGGAAAGGAAGGTAGGGAGGGAGGGAGGGAGGGAGGGGAGGGGGGGACGGCTATTATCTCCAACCTATCTAAGGAGGAATGAGCCGTTAGAAAGCTTGGGGTCATGGTACAAGGTCAGTGTGTGAGGAGTTCAAAAGGGTCAGTACACACACACGCACACAAACAGCACAGCGGTTTAAACGAGCACATTTTCATCCTGAACAAAAGGCCAGAGCCCCTCCCAAGATGGGTGGAAAACAGCATAACTGTTGATGAAGCTGTTTGGACCCTGAGTGGAACACACATCCTGGCCTTGCGAGGTCCGGATGTTTCTGAAGAGAATCCTGAGGGACAGTACAATTCCAGGTCTGCTGGCGGCTCTCCTTCTCTACCTCCCCCGACCCTCTCTCTCTCTCTCTCTCTCTCTCTCTCTCTCTCTCTCTCTCTCTCTCTCTCTCTATCCTCTCTCTCTCTCTCTGTATGAGTGTGTGGGGTGGGAGGGGGGGGTGGCAGAGGGAGATCGATTAGCTAAAGACTGTAGGAATAATTCTAAGAGAGAGCAAGAGGTGTGTGAATCATTGCAGCTAATCCAATATTCCTCTGTAACCACCCCCCAACACACACTCAATAGGGTCTTTCACCTCCCTCCATGCAGGATGTTTCAGTGTTCAGGAACTGTTGGGCAGGTCTAAAATGTGGGGAATAAGTTTAACAGGGAGGAATCTTTCAAAATGCCAGATTTACGATCATCCCCCGGTTTGCCTGCATACCTCCCTCCAACTATGTGTGTGGGTTGTGACTGCAGCTCCAGAACACACTGCAGTATGCATCAAGTTCAACGACAGCAGAGCTGGTCGATGGTTCAAGGTCCCTTTGAGGTCCTGTTCAGGTAACTACAGATCAGAGCTTGTATGGGAGGGGGAGGAAGAGAGGAAAGGGGGATAGAGGGAGAGGAGGAGAGGGGGTGGAGGAAGAGGAGGTGAGGGGGGGGAGGTGGAGGAGAGCAGGAGAGGGGGATGGAGGGAGAGGAGGAGCTGAGGAGGATAAGGGGACGAGGCTGATGAGAGGGGAAGCTTGTGTGATTCACATTTGTGGAGAAGGAGGCGTCAACATTTTGCTTTTAACAGAACTCTCTTTCTTCTCCGGCGACAGTGATCAGTGTGTTCACTTAGTTTGAGTACTGTGTTTATATAACCTTTCTGACCTCAAGGAATCTCTCCCTCTCTCTCTCTCTCTCTCTCTCTCTCTCTCTCTCTCTCTCTCTCTCTCTCTCTGTCTCTCTCTCTCTGTCTCTCTCTCTGTCTCTCTCTCTGTCTCTCTCTCTCTCTCTCTCTCTTCTCTGTGTCTCTCTCCCTCTAGCTCCCTCTTCCACTCTTGCTGCTGCTCGATATGAATCTTTCAGTTGGATCAACTTGTTTGTCACAGTTAGGGTGCTGATCCCAGTTTAAACATTCCTCACAACCCAGCGATGGACCTGCCAGCTACCGTGGTCTGTGTTTTTACAGTCACAGGCCCCGTGGACAGGGGATAATCCTTCGTTTGAATCAACAGGATCTGCCTGAAGCCTTCCCAGCTCCTCTCCCCACCACCCATGTGTGTGTGTGTGTGTGTGCGTGTGTGTGCGTGGTATGTGTCCCGGGACAGCGAACGTCTGCCCTTGCTTGCACATATTCTTGCTTTAGAAATATTGACTTTTCCTCCAGCCTCTGTTTGTATTGAATGACTGACTGTTCCTGTTTGACTGGGAAGGCCTGTTCCAGAAGGTGGGGCTCAGGCCTTTGTGCATACTGGTACAGCATCCACTCATACAGTACAGTGTACAGTATAGGTCAGACCTGCTGTGTGCTTAGTATTGAGGCGTGAAGAAAGAGGGGTGTGCCCTGTCAATACTTGACATGGGGACAGAAGGTTAAGCTGAGATCATGTTTGGTGTGATCATGTGTGTGTGTGCGTGTGCCTTGACAACAGAGAGCGGAGCGAGCAAACTGTCACGATCTGGTATGGACCATCCAGCAACCCAGAGCCAGGCAGGTCCACAGTGTGTGTAGTTGACATCAGACGGACTTTTCAGGGCAGGACTTCAAAGCTTCTGGGTGTGATATCTGGACTTAAGGACTGATGACCATATCATCAATCACAGCAGAAACCCTCTCAGATGAGGGGACAAAGGCCCAGTCACGACGACGTAGCCAGCTCTCCGCTTCCTCGGAGCACAGCTCAAAAGCCATATTCATGCACGCTGCTTTGAGGTCCATGGGATGTTTAAGCTGTGTGTGGGTTCGTCCGTTCGGGTGTGTCTGTGTGTACGCAGGTGTGTGATGTGACACGTACATATTTCTGTCTTTATTGCGAGGGGGGGAGGGGGGGGATACGGAAAGCCCATAAAAGTTCGGCCACACATACCTACATGTGTACAGACACACTCATATAACCATTGAAACACATGCTGACCTTGGAGGGTCACTGCAATGCCAAAGGTGGTTGGTGTGTGCTTGTGTGTGTGTGTGAGGACATCCGGGTTCATGAGCGCGTGCACAGCAAAAGTCTACTTATTCATTCTTTCATCAATATTGCTACAGTTTCTAAAGCCTACTTGGCGTGCTAACCTTTTACCAAAATATTTACTGTTAATAAAGTTACATACAGCATGTGGACCTAAGTGGAACCTTTCACCACTGTCCCATAACTCTGTGAGTGTGTGTGTGTGTGCGTGTTTGGGAATGCGTGTGTGCTCGTAAGTGCCTGTGAGTGTGCGCTCGTATTTTCTCGTGTTTGCTTGTTTGTGTGCGTCGACGGAGCGAGAGAGGAAGAGGTGGAGAGAGAGCGAGCGACGGGAAGACTGAGAGAAAGTGAGAACATAAGTAGGAGAGAGAGAGAAAGAGAGAGAGGCCTGTCTGATCAATGGGTGCCTGTTTGGTGTGACGCTCAGCTGAAAGAGAGTGCGGTTGTCTAAATAACGTGTGTGGAAGTGAAACCAGGGTCATTAGTGCGACTGAGATGCTTAAGCAGTGCGGCCAGTGGCAGAGGAGACAGGCTCCCACAGAAACACACAGTGCCTCAGCTGCGTAGAGGCTTCACACACACACCTCTGTACAGGACACCCCAGAGCAGACACAAGCAGTTACACGCAGAGTGACTCATCCGTGTTGATCTCCATGGCTCACTGAGCTGTAGACCCTGATCTCAGGTCTCTGGTGTCTGTTTGAGACAGCGTGAAGCAGGGTCTGGGTTGGGGTCGGCTGGAGCAGGGTGGAAATGAGTTAGTCTGAGTGCTCTTCTGTGTGGACCTGGAGGATAGATACTGTAGCTGGCTGAGTGGACCACAGCTAGGGATGCTGGGGACTGTAGGAGATGTTGGTCACTGAGGAGAAGATCATCTCTCCTATGGTGAGGATTCCCAAGCAAACCATGCCTTGATGCCATCCACGGCACAAACACAGCACCCTGAGATGATTAAGCCAAAGTCCAACCTCAACCTCCCGAGGTCCAGGAAGCTGGAGGACTGCTTCCTGTGAGGTGTGGCTGGGTACAAAAGGACCTCTATTCAGAATGCATATCCCAATCTCCAGCAGAGTGCAAACCCACCGCGCCCTGCCTTGCTCTGCCCCACTGAGGCCCTCTCCCCTGGGGTATGAAGGCAGATCTCTCTGGCCTCTCACACTCCAGTCATGACCACTGACCAGGAACCATGCAGGCTCAAAACAGGAAGTGTAACTGTGTTTCTTTAACCTTTTTGAGAGGGTTGCTGTAACAAAAGTCCAAAGCTGTTGTGTTATACGATCACTTATACGAGTGATCACCATGGCAACATGTTCTGCTTCAAAGGTGACCGACACAACGTTCTGAGGACCTAAGAGAGACCCACACGCACACCCATGCACACATATACTACGTACACACAGACACACACACTAACATTCACACAAGGAGAAGGCACACCCTAATCTATGGCAGACTTCATTCAGCTCAGTGTTAGTAGGTGTCAGTAGGTTAGCCAATGAGGCGTCTGTGTGCATGCCTGTCCCGCTGAGTGACAGGAGGCTCTCAAGGGATCTGTTTCTGACAAAAACACTTCATAATCTACTCTGTCATCTGGGGCCAGATGTGCATTATTGCTTTCCATCCATCCATCCATCCATCCCCTCTCTCTCTCTCTTCTCTCCTCCTCCTCCTCTCTCTTTCTTTCCTTCTCTCGCCCTCCCGTCATTGCTCACACATTCTTTCCGTATTCTTTTGGCCATCCACTTTCTTGGCTCATTAGATCCTCTCCATTCTCCGTTGCATTCCAATATGCCAGAGGTCTCTCTCTCACACACACTCACACTAAAACCAACACAATCACACACACACACATACTGTCCTACCTGATCAAGCATACATTTCCTTGGCACGAGTAACTTATCGCTATGTCATTCATGTATTTTAGGTCCTCAGTTTAGACATGCTCACACCATGCACACACACACACAGCTAAAGTCAAACATTTGCCAATCATATGTCATTGCCAGTGGATTACAGCCACCTGTGTTTATTTTGGATTTAAAACTTAGTAACAGTATAAATGGAATGGATTTATTCGTCCTCGCATCCAAATTACGCACAGGCACACAGTCGCCAAACGGATAATAAAGGGCACATTCCATTCCATGCGTTTACTTTGCTGTCTACAATTCGGCAGTAGCTATCGCTTTGATTAATTCTATGTGTATTGTGTGTATGGCCTGGACCCCGTCCCGTGCGTATTAACCACTCGATCGAGCACGAGGACTCAAGACTGTGGTCGCAGCTGTGGACGTTCAGATAGCTCACAATGAACGTCTACCCACGCGTTTTGTTGTGAGTTCTGTGGAACGAATTATATCCCCGGTCCACTGAAAGCTCTTTTGAACGGGGAGCACAAACGACAAAATTATGGCAAAGGATGCCAGCAGTAGCATCATGCGCGCAGCGCTCTGCCGACTGCCGCGTTGAATAGTTTTCTGACTTCACTCTATTCAGGCTTTGGTGAGATTGGTTGGTCCCTCCCCTGTGTGAACAGCCTTTGTCGCAAGTTAAAAAAAAACCTTTTCAAAGTTTTGTCTCCCCCCCTCTCTCCCAACCTCCCTCCGAGCAGCTAAGCATCAAGTGCAGCCTACACGGAGCGCTCCGGCCGCGACTTCACCCAGCCGCCGTGTTGCAAATGCCATGAAGACAGGCGAACATTCACGCACTGAGAAGAGCACGTCTGGGATGCAGTAGCAGTTTGTTTTTTGAAAAAAAGGGAATAATATTTGTATAAAAACAACAAACAATACTTTGCGGATTTATCATATCATCAATCGAATGCAAGCAGGTATGCCGTCTTTTTTCTATATGCATCGTTCCAGTCAGTGATGTGAAGCCACATGGGCCAAATCTCTCACTTCCGTTTACATCCCTATTTTGGTGTATTTTAGGTGTTTATTGTAGAGTGGAAATACTTGTTTCTAGTGAAAAGACTTGAAAGTAATTGGCGATTATTATTTGATGAATTGGATAACTACGATTTCATATTCTAGATCGTTTAGTTTAATTTAAAGTTAAACTAAAGTGTATTTGAGTATGAATATTAAACAGACATTCCTTCTGATTATGCATTTTAAAATACTTTTTAAGTTTGATTCTTTCAGACTTACAGTGTAGGCTACCAGAGTTCCTTGTGAGATTGTAATATCCGAAATTATGGAATATGTTCTTTAATTAATATTTCCCATTGTCAGCCAACATTATAACTCAAAAGTTGATTAATCCTGGGCGTCTACTCATTTGTAGGGTTTTTGAAGATTCCAATGTAACCAGTTGGCCTATTTGAATTTGACGGACCATTATTGTCTTTTTAAATGTTATGAGGACATTTAATAAAATAAAAAAATGTATAGCCCTATTGGAAATACAGTTGGTTGTATGATAGAACGTTTAAATAATATTTTTGAATGGGTTTGTTGTCTTATGTTGAATGACCTGCTGTCAAAGACGCACGTTGAAGTCAGTCCTAAAAATGGGTCAACCTGGGAAATAAATCATGACTCATATTAAATTATTTTCAATTAGACAATACCTTTCCTCTCATAAAACGACCCGTTAACCCACGAGACCAAGTGAGACACCCTAGCGCCATCTTTTGGTGCGCCCGTGTGCTTCGAACAGCCGACCTCTCCGCATAATTCGTGTGACCTTGCACAGGCATGTAGGCGTGCAGACATCGTATGAGATAGACAATCCTGTCATGGAAAATCGTTCAGTGAAGTGAGAGCGCTTCCTCCACTGAGAACTTTTTTTGACTACGCGCTGTATCAATTACCACTTCATCCATTCCTGAGTGATTTGAGGTTTTCTGGAGAATATGTTATGTCTCCGTCTGGGCGGAGATGGGATGAAATGGGGTTTGGCAAGAAAGGCAGCAGATCTTTCGCGTTCTGAACACATTCCGAGAGCATGTTTAGTATTGAGTGTGTTTCTGAATCAGCCTAGGTCCAACTGATTTTGATGTCTGCTCAGTTATTGGTGGGACTGATAGGAGGACGGAGTTGAGGAGCAACAGTGTTGCCCTCACCAACGCGTACGTTGTAATGTCGGTGTTACAGGCCTACCTGTGTTCAGTCAAATGTTTATCATGTAAGCCAAGCCAGTGTAAGGTGGGCAGGTAATCTCTCTCTCTCTCTCTCTCTCTCTCTCTCTCTCTCTCTCTCTCTCTCTCTCTCTCTCTCTCTCTCTCCTCTCCTCCCTCCTCCTCTCTCTCTCTCTTTCACATGCTGTATCTCCAATTCCATCATTTTGCTAATTTCTGATTGGATGGTGGCCTTCAAGCCACTCCTCCTAGCCCTGGCCCTGAGGAATCAGACAGCCAATCCCAGGCTTAGATCAGTTGAGCTAATCACAGGGTCTGATCTGTGAATTTACTCACATCAATGGTCACAGGCTATTTAGACTGGGGAAACAGGCAGCATGGACCCAATCAACTCTTGCTTTCATCCTCCACACTCTCCTCCCTCTCTCTCTCCCTTTCATCCTGAGAACTCATTGAACTGGCTCCTGGATTTGGACCACTTCTCTGCCCCTCAATGACAAGGACACATGCCTCTCCCTGATGCATCCTCCCAGTGTCAAGCTGTGGGGCTACTGTGTTCGGCGGAGGTCTCTGTTGTGGTCAGGGTTGAGCCGGTGTTCAGCTACGTGTTTGTGACGAGTTCTCCCCCTCTGCCGTGTTGACAAAGAACAGCACCAGTCATCGGCGGTAGTCTTAGTGGTGAAGTGATGGTCTGTTGAGGGGATGAAATGCCCTCCAGTCTGGTTCCATCTGTAGGGCTGTTGTTTCAGTCTGGTTCCCTCTGTAGGGCTGTTGTTCAGCCTGGTTGTCAACCTCTGTGCTCAGCCAGGACACAGCCTGGCTGCCACTGATGTCACATGTGTCCCTGCACAATAGAGGGATGGAGAATCCTCATCTGGCCAGCTGTGGACAAACCTCAGACCCCGGTCTCCTGCCCTCGCCCCTAATCCCAACCTACAGCCCCCAGCCCCCAGGCCTCCAGCCTCAACCTGCATGGTTGAAGGGGGAACTCTGTTGGGACCATCCAAGTGCTCTACACTTCCCCCTTGTGGAGAAGGAGGGGCAGTGGCGCTGTAAAGCATGCCTCCTGGGTTGGCAGCCAAGATATACTCCCTGTGGATTAAATGGTTTCCAGACTGAGCGTTTTAAATGTTTGCAGCATGTAAAAGCGTAAATGACCAAAGGCTACACACCATAAACGCCACCACTCACCCTGTGCATTTTCTCTCCCCCTCACACCTCTCTTTCTTCCCTTTTTTTGGGCCGCGCTCTCCCTTCCCCCCTCCGTCTCTGTTCCTCTCCTCCAGAGTCAGAGCGATCAGTGCAATGGGCCCTGTTCCCCTGTGTCTGCTACTTCCTGTGACCCTCCTATTGGTCGTGACGGCGGCGCAGGAGGATGACCTCACCTGGCCGCAGTGGCCGGTTCCGCTGGTGAGGAGCAGGCGCACCGTCCCCCTCGCCTCCCCCGGCTTCACCGCCCGTCCACACCCCCGGCAGAGCCCCGCCTGCGGCATCGAGTGCCAGCGCGACCTCCCCGACCCCTCACTCGACCAGCTGGAGGAGCTGCTGGCCTACGAGACCGTGTACGAGAACGGCACGCGCACCCTGACCTCCGTCTCCCTGCAGGGGCTCAACGACCTCCCTTCCTGGCCAGGGAACACTTCCTCCTCCTCCTCCTCCTCCTCCTCCAGGTCGCGGCAGAGACGAGAGGTGTACGGCATGGACACGCGCTTCACCATCACCGACAAACACTTCTCCACCAAGTACCCCTTCTCCACCTCCGTCAAGATCTCCACCGGCTGCTCCGGGGTGCTGGTGTCCCCCAGACACGTGCTGACCGCCGCCCACTGCGTCCACGACGGGCAGGACTACCTGGAGGGGGCGCAGAAGCTCCGCGTGGGGGTGCTGAAGGAGAAGAGCCGCCGGGGGAAAGGAGGGAAGGGGAGAGGAGGAGGACGAGGGAAAGGGAAGAGGAGAAAGGACGACGAGGAAAAGGACGAGGAGGGAGAAGAGAAAGAAGGGAACGGAGGCGAGAAGCGAGGGAAAGGGAAGGGTAGGAAAGGTCGTAGCCGCCGCAGCGCCGGGGCCGCCAAGCCGTCGTTCCGCTGGACGAGCGTGAAGCAGACCCAGGTCCCCAAGGGCTGGTTCAGGGGCGTGGCCGACAGCGTGGCGGCGGACTACGACTATGCCGTCCTGGAGCTGAAGAAGAGTCAGAAGCTCCGCCCCATGGAGCTAGGCGTGGTCCCCTCGGTCCGCAAGCTGCCCGCCGGACGGATCCACTTCTCAGGCTTCGACGACGACCGGACCGGGGACCTGGTGTATCGCTTCTGCTCGGTGTCGGAGGAGTCCAACGACCTGCTGTACCAGCACTGCGACGCCAGGGCGGGCTCCAGCGGCTCGGGGGTGTACGTCCGGCTGAAGGAGCCCGGGAAGAAGGCGTGGAAGCGGAAGGTTATCGGGGTGTTCTCCGGGCACCAGTGGGTGGACGTTGATGGGAACGGAGCTCAGCAGGACTTCAACGTGGCGGTCAGGATCACGCCCCTGAAGTACGCCCAGATCTGCCTCTGGGTCCACGGAGACTCCAGCCAGTGTCGCCACGTCTGAGGAGGCAAACGTTCCTCTCCTCTCTTTCCCTACTCTCTTGTCCTCCTCTCCTCTCTCCTCTCCTCTCCTCTCCTCTCTTCCCCTACTCTCTTGTCCTCCTCTCTCCTCTCCTCTCCTCTCCTCTCCGCTCTTCCCCTACTCTCTTGTCCTCCTCTCTCCTCTCCAGTCCTTCTCTCTCCTCTCCTCTCTTCTCCTATCCTCTCTTGTCTTCTCATCCCCCTTCTATCCCCCGTCTATTCTTCTGTCATCCCTCTTAACTTTACCTCCTCCTCTCTCCTTTCATCTTCTCTCCTCTCTTCTCCTTGTTCTCTGCTCCTCTTCTCCTCCTGTTCTCTCCTCTCTTCTCCTTCAATCCTCTCTTCTCTTCTTCTCCTGTTCTCTGCTCCCCTTCTCCTCTCCTCTCTGATGGCCTCTGTCACACAGGCTCCTGACACAACATGTGCCACCCCCACCCCCCACCCCCCACACACACACACGCACAAACACACACACAAACACACACAAACATACAGACTCGCTATTGAGACTAACAGGAACTTTGGCTGTTCAGCTCTTTTAACTTATTTGATGATCAAAATCGAGCAGTCTGACACAAAACCACCCTGTATCAGTTTGTTGATGTTGAAAGCTTTTTATTTGACAGATTTTGACACGTCGTTGAACATGTTCTGTATATGCCGCTGTCTCTTGTGACGTCCATGACTTCCTGTTATCCGTCTTGGTTTTCCCATGAGAGAAAACGTCACATCTTGACTCTTTCTCTCCTTTGTACAAAGAGGTTGTTAGCATCCGCATTTTGTGGAAGACCCAGAAAAAAGTTGATTTTTTTCCTGAGAAATTATCATTAGATATATTGAGATTTTGATAACTGTTTTTTATAAGTATTTCATAAATCAAATTGCTGGTGGTTTAAGTGGTGTATATCTAGATCTTTGAGTGTAATGTCCCTTTTTTACAAGTACTTTTTTATCAGATATTTCTGTAATACTTTGTTTGAGGAAACCCTTGCAGGTTGTCTGTAGATCCCAAGCCAACTCTGGACAAACACCCACTAACTCCAACCCTAACCTGTCAGTCATGCAACAGTGTCTTGATAGTGTAATACTGTAGTCGAGTTTCTGTAGACTATGGATAGCCCACCTCAAAAGGAGGCCTGAGAGAGGCTTCTGAGACCAGGTAGTGAAAGGCTCAGCCCCGTGTAGAAGTCTGAACAGAACCCATTGTGACCCCACCCATTGTGACCCCACCATTGGACCCCACCATTGACCCCACCACAGACCCCACCATCGTGATGCATGAACAAATCATGGTGCTTATCTGAAACTTGGTGCTATGCTAATACTAGCAGACCTATCAGGATATAGTTCTAATGGCTTGGTACTGTAACTATGTACTGTACTTACTGTGAGGTTATGCTGTGGCTTAGACACACAGACCAGGCTAAACCTGTACATGTTCCTGTCATTCCTGTCGCCTGAACGTCAAATCTTCTTGTGTTGCCATCGGCATAATCATTTGTATGGATTTACTATTGATGACCAAAGACACGAAATGAGATGTCACATTCAATGAAAACGAATAATAATTAAACTTGGATGTCTACCTGTACGTGTGTGTTTGTGAGCCGTATGTATTCAGAGACATAATAGCGAACTAGATGGCCTAACATCTGCTTCGAACACAAGGACATGTGACCCAGAACAAAGTAGCCTATAACATTGCTCTTAATTTAATAACTAAATAAGCACTCAATGAGTCAGTTGATTCCACTCTATGGAGACCATTGTAGGTCTGGATCTAGACTGTGGGGCCCTTACAAAGTGTGAGTTCCGTTCTAGAACACATTTACAGTAGCAGCTGGTCTGTTTGCAGCTGCAAAGTGGGATGGTCCATTTCCCACAGAAGAAGAAACCAGACTGACATCCAGCAATCGTCTTTCCATCATTGAGTTTATTGCATCTCAAAGGGCTTACATGCACTGGGAGAGGGCCAACGTAAACAAAAAATAAATTAAATTAAAAAACATACCAATTTAAAAATAAAAATATTTTTTTAGCTCAATCATGAGAAAGTATTTTTTCCCCTTTATAGTTTTATACCATCTTTTTTCACAACAATGTCTGAGACGGTCACTTTCATAGACATTAAAACAGTGTCCTCTATATCTGGGGCTGGGGGAGGTGGGGTGATGGGGTGGGGTCGTGGGGTGGGGGTGGGGTCATGGGTAGGGGGGTGGGGTCTCATTGTTCAACAGCGCCCTCCTGTGTACACACAAACACACGCACACACACAGACTGCCAGCCCGTGTCCACTCACGATACCACAGGTTCAACCACAGGGGAGGGTCGCACGACTGAAACAGGATATGACAACAGAGCAGGAGGATGGGAAAGGAATGCATTGTCTCCTCTAAAATACAAAAATAACCTACTTCTACTGTAACTGGGCGTGGCCATGACGACAATCCGTACAGGTCGATTTCACGAACGGCTCTGTGATTTTAGAGACAGCTGATTGGCTGATATGGGTGACTGATCCTGCCTGATTGGTTGATATGACAGCATAGCAGGAGGGACCCGCTGACTGTGACCCACACATGAATTAAATCGTATTCTCTGAAAACAAGCAGAAACATGGGAACTGTCCATTCCGGAGACCAGCCACACACACAAACAGAAAAGGAGAGAAGGATGCCATCAAAAGGACCGGACGCCCAAAATATCAAACAAATAGAAAAATATTAAATAAATAAAAAAATACAAATACATAAATACAGAGAACTAAACGTATCCTTAAATATCACCAGACACTCTTGTTGGAATCAGCCCATACACATTGATTCTTAATATGTATTAATTATACAGTATATTCACTATTTGTCTCCAAGTACGTTTGAAATGATGACGGGAGATAATGATCACATGACTTCATAGAGTTTGATATCAGATTCACATCAATATTCTCTTCCACGGACATACAGAATACAGACAGCCTCTGTGTCTTGTCTGCCAGGTTTATGTACATCAAGACGACGCTCTGCGGACCACACGAGACACGCTTCTTTACAGCCGACCAGGGGCCGGTCAGGGCCCTCGAGAAGGGGGTGGAGCCCAGCGCAGAGCGCAAGGGGCGGGGCCAGGGGCATAAACACACGTCATCCAATTGAAACGCAGACACTGGGAAAAAGGGCCTAAACACTCACGCCTCCACTCTCCTGCTCGTTTATGTCCACTTCATTTTTTAAATTTTTGTTTTACTTTTTTCGCGTAGATTTGTTTAGACAAAGGACATCTACACGAGCACACACCAACGAACACTTGCACAGTCTGTGCTACAACATTACACAAAAGTGGGCGGGGCGAGGCAGGGGGAGGCGGGGCGGAGGGCGGGGGTCGGGGGGGGCTGACAAACATCTCTGGAATCTTGGGACGTAGTAAAACACCAGACAGATCAGAGGGCCCTGCTCCAGAAAAACAAGCAGCTGGGACACAGAAAGAACGAGGACAGTCAGACAGGCTACGCGGGCTAGGCATTCTACACTTCACCTAAAGCAACCTTTCACTTCATCAGGAATACTGCTGCTGGTTCTGACCAGGCCTCACCGGGGGCCAGACTGAAGAGATGTACCCACCTAGAGGGAGGGGGAGGAGGGCACGGAGGGGGAGGAGGGCACGGAGGGGGGGTTTTATATGAAGTCCTTGAGGTCGAGGTCTGCCAGCGGGTCCTTGGGCTTCTTAGGACTCTGACTGGCAGCGCCAGGAGAGATCTGGCAGACAGACACAGACACAGACACAGACACAGACACAGACACGACACAGACAGACACAGACACAGACACAGACACAGACAGCAGACACAGACACACACAGACAGCAGACACAGACAGGTAGATAGGTAGACACACAGACAGGAAGATAGACAGACAGGCAGTGAGATGTCAGATGGGATACGACACGTTGCACTACCCTGGTCACTTTGTGTTGTTGTGTAGAAACAGTTCCACGGTGTGTGTTGGATTTACCGGCGCTCCAGGGGCGGCAGCCCCAGTGAAAGCTGGTTTCATCATGGGGGTCTGTCCCATCATCATGGGAGGAATCATGGGGGCCCCAGGCCCGGCTGTAGGGGCCTGGTTGGGGGAGGGAGAGAGAGCACCACAGGTTAGAAATATATACGAGGTGGGCATCATGAGACAATCAGTTTTCCTATAGCTGTCTCTATGTGTGTGTGTGTGTGTCCCAGTTCTCACCATGACAAAGCTGGGCTGGGCTCCCATTGGTGGAGCCATAGCTCCTCCAGGGGGGAGGGGCTCCTGGGGCTCCGGGGGCGAAGCCAGGCTAGGAAACAGGAAGTAAGTAAACCGTCAACAGATGGTGAAGGGAAGAGAGCTGTGCTGGGAGTGGGGCTGGGTGAGATGGTGGGAGGAAGTGAGCTCTTACCATCTGAGGTCCGGGCGTACCCCAGCTGGTGGGGGCCACCTTGGGGGTCCAGTTAGACCCTCCTGTCAGCTTCTTCTCATTCCACTGCTGGTCCCTAACACAACACAACACACACACGTGGTCAGAGACTAGACACACACACACCAGAGATCAGAGACTAAACACACAGACCAGCGGTTCAAGTCTAGGCACACACACACACAAACAAACATACACACATGCACATACACACCTAATAACAGAGACACAACACAACATTCATACAGCACATATAAACACATACACACAGACACATACTTACTTTTTCTGGCTCGTCACCCCCAAATCTACAAGAGAGAGGAACAGAAGGAGGAAGGAATCATGAATGCTTCTGCCTGCACTGTGAGCCCCAGCAGCTGCTAAACAAGAGTGTGCCCGGGCGTGACCATATACGTACTTCCCACCAAGCTAGCCAATGAGGAGTCCAGGTCTCCCCCGATGGGCTTGGCAGGGGGCGTGGCCGGCGGTGGCCCCACGGTGGCGGGGGTGCCAGTGCTCCCTGTGGTACTTCCTGCTGTGCTGCCCCCAGTGCTCTGGGGCGTTATGGCAGGCATGAGCAGCTCCCCTAGACCCCCCAGCACTGAGAGAGGAGGGGGCGGGTTAGATCCTTCAAGGACGCGGCGTGACGGTCACCACATACAGGCATGACAACAACCACAGAGACGTGTGACATCACCTCATACAGATGTATAACATCACACACACATATCTGTGACATTCCACACACACACACATACACACTCAGTATGCTGTGTACTGCATGCACTAAATGACTACCATGATTAACATGCATCAAAGGGCATTACAGCTCAGAAGTGTTCCATTTTGGCACCATTCACTGGTGATGTGTAATGAACTGCCTCAGGTGTCCAGAACATACTAGATGCCCAGAGCAGTCAGGCTGAAGGGAAACCAGCCTGCAGAAAGACCTACAGGATACAGTCCACGATGGGAGATACAGCGAGAATCCTAACGTGCCAGAACCATGCAAACAACGAGCAGACGTTCCACGACGGTTAGGGAATCCAAGCAGCCGCAAAAGCATTGTGGGAAAGGCTTGTGAACTCACCAATGACACGGTAGCAGCAAGCAATGAGCAGTGAGGGCGGGGGAGGGGGTGGAGGAAGGAGAAGAAAAGGACAGGGGGAAGGATGGAGGGACAGAGAGAGAGAGAGAGAGAGAGAGAGAGAGGAGAGAGAGAAGAGAGGATCAGCCAGGGAGGTGGGCGAGGAGGAGTAAAGCTGTTAGCAGTGGTGACTGTCAGAGTTACATAAGCAGTGTTGTCAGCAGTGAAGCGTGACACAGCCAGTCGCATGGAAACTGCGCACGCACACACACACACACACACACACACACACACTACACAACAGCAGCAGTATAGAATAACCCATAGCTGTATCGAGGACAGAGATATGACCACAGCAGCCGTAGCATTGAAAGAGCACCCAGCTAGCCCAGCCTCAAACATCCAATATAAACACCACAGATAAATGATAGGCTGCATAGTACTATTACAAGGATACTGTCTCACCCATTCTAGTGAATAGCTTACGGGGACTATAATTCCATCTATGTTTTGAGACATGATTCCTGTCATTGTTTTCTCTGCTCTAGTCTCTCCATTTCCTAGGTCCTACTACCTGAGGTGTCGAAGCCACCAGATGGCGCTGTCACAGCAGCTGTATCCTCCGTTGACAGGGCCGTGGGCATGGCTGGCATGGCTGGCATGGTGGGCATGATGGGCATGATGGGCATGATGGGCATGGCCGGCATGGCTGGCACCGGGGACGGCAGGGATCCCAGGACGTCGAAGCCAGACTCCAGCAGGTCGTTCTGGAGCGGGAGCGTGGCCGGTGCCGGGGCGGGGGTGAGCACTGGAGCGGGCGCCAGGGCGGGGGCAGCTGTGGGGGCCAGGCTGGGTGAGATGAGCCCTGCCGGGGGAGGAGCACCGTGGGACAAAGGAGAGGGACGTTAGTGAGAGGCCTGGAGGAGGGACCCTGGTGCTCGGCTGCCACGGAGGAGCTCGCTCCGCCACGGAGGAGGAACGTGTCGAGGAGGGGAACAAACGTTGAACCTGTGGACGCCGTGACGACACGCAGTGAACACAGAGAGACG
This sequence comes from Mallotus villosus, assembly GCA_903064625.1. Classification (NCBI taxonomy): domain Eukaryota; kingdom Metazoa; phylum Chordata; class Actinopteri; order Osmeriformes; family Salangidae; genus Mallotus; species Mallotus villosus. The sequence goes on along the minus strand of CAEFZP010000397.1, from coordinate 192,702 downwards.
GGAACGTGCGTGCGCGCGTGTGAGAGATCGAGAGAGGAGGTGTGTGTGAGTGTTTCGGGTGGTGGTGTTGTGCAGGGGGGTGGGGTGCGTACCTCCCAGCAGGTCGTCTGCAAGCCCCCCAGGGGCAGCAGGCTGAATCTGCGCAGGACTGCTGAAGGTGTCTGCGGGGGGGGGCACAAACAGACAGTATGGAGGAGAAATAAGGAGGGTTAATAAACGATGTGCCTGTCGCTCTCTTGGGGAGGGCGTGGGGGGAGGGGGGGGGTGTTAGAGTGCAAGCACACATCCACAAGCACACACCCACGCAAACAACACAACCAGGGGAGGGAACACAGTGCTGTGAGCCAAAGATACTGTTGAAGAAGGGATGCCGGAAATGGAGGAGAAAGAGGAATTTTTAGGGGATGGGAGTTGGAAGAGCAGAAAGAAGCATGAGGAGGATGTGCGTAGGAAGAGGAGGAAAGAGGAAGAGGAGGAAGGAGGAGGGGGGGTGTACAGGAGGAAAAGGATGAGGTGCCCCAGTACCTAGCAGGTCAATGACTGCTTCAGGCTCGGGTTTTGGAGGAGAGGAGGCTTCTGGAACTGGAGCTAGATCAGAGAAGGAGTCTAGAAATAGACAGACAGAAAAGAGAGAGAGAGAGAGAAAGACAGAGATTTAATCAACTAACCATTGACTTTAGTCCTAGAACAATAAACAAAGTTAAGGTCACAGGTCAGGATGAAATAGGGAGAAGAAGAGAGACAGAGCGAGAGAGAGAGAGAAAGACACCGGTGTGATACAGTCAGCTGGGTCGCAGATTCCGAAGCCATTCCGGATCGCGCCACAGGGCACTGTCGGGGCGGTGAAGGGGGGTCACATGACCGAGGAGAGCTCGCTCACCCGTTACCAAGATGTCTCCGGCCACGTTGCCTTCGGGCAGGGGAGAGGGCCCACGGGAGACGGCAGGGAGGTCTGCCCGGGCGGCCCAAGAAGAAGAAGGAGGAGGAAGAGGAGGCGCAGGAGGCGGAGGAGCAGAGAAAAAGCGTTAGCAGAAACCGAAAGTGCGAGAGAGCGGAGGAAGGATCGACCAAGTAGCAAGTGGGGAGACATGCACTGCACAAGTGGCATACCACTATGGGGACAAACCAAGACGCGTGGAATAACAGATGAGAAGAGGAAGAGGAGGAGGAGGAGGAGGAGGGGAACCGGTACACATGAAGAGAGGAATCAAGGCCTGTACCTGACCCAAACAGGTCTACGCTAGGAGTGACTGCCTTGGTCTCTGTGGTGGGGCTGTGCTCAGGCATAGAATCATACACATCTACAAACAAGGACAAACGGTTAGCTCAGCGGCAGCTGATGAGTTCGAGGGAGAGAGGGAACAAAAGAGAGAGGGGGGGAGGGGAGAGAGAGGGGAGGAGAGAGGAAGAGAGAGAGAGAGAGGGTGAGAGGAATAGAGAGAGGGCGAGAGAGTGTCAGAGAGAGCAGAAAAGCAGACTTTGGTTCAGACAAGTCATCGACATGTTTTTCAAAATGCAAGCTGATTAGAGCGGCAGAAGGAGGAAGTGGTCATCAGAAGGAGGAAGTGGTCAGAGGTGATGTGCGAGGAAGCAAACTGCACAGGATCATTAGTAAAGGGAACCATCAACACAAGCTGACCAACCTCTGGATATATGGACAAACTAAGTTCAGTTACTTCTTCTAGGGATTTATATACTCACTGTAAGCAATATCTCACAAAAGGCCAGGGTATATTATTGTTATTTTACAGTTGAGGGCTAATATAAAATATGATATTGCTACTTTATTTTTGGTAGAAATGCAATTCATTTGATCTACATGTTAATAAATCAATGCGTTTACTGATTATCCTAGTGGATGTGTAATAATATCTCAAATAGAACAATGCAAAACGTTTTTCGCCGTGGTATATGATCAATATACCAAGGCTGTCAACCAATCAGATTTCGAGGTTGGAACTATTCATTGTGCAATGTGCAATGTAGTGGTTCAATATTCCACAGAGGCTAATATCAATGAGTCAGTACTGCATTCAATAAATTATTTACAGAGGTGGTCAAAATGTTTGAAAGACTCAGTGCCTAAAATGTTCCAAATCAAATAACTGAAACATGGAAGGAAATAAAATAATAACGATAGAAATCTGAAATGTAGGAGGGACGTCTTATCATCATCATCAGCATCACAGTCAACATCGCTCTTCAAAATGCAGATGGATGCAGTGCAGGGGAGTAGTGAGCGCGCGGGGACATTACCACCGAAGAGGTCGAGGGTAGGTGGAGCCACAGCCGCGGGGGTGGTGGCGGGGGGGGCCCTAGGGGGGGCGACGGGCGTCATCGGAGCCATGGGGACGATGGGCGGAGCCTCGCTGGCGGTGGGGGGTGGGGGTGATGGTGACGGTGGCCCCCGTGTCGGACGGCATCATGGCAAACAGGTCCATCTCTGGAGCCATGGCTGCACTCCCCTCGGAGGGGGCGAAGGGGTCTTTGGGGGGGAGAGATGGGAGACAGGAGAGGAAGACGTGGAGGGGGGAGAGGAAGAGGGAGAGGGGGGGAGAGGAAGAGGGAGAGTGGGGAGGGGGGAGAGGAAGAGGGAGAGAGGGGAGAGGAAGAGGAGAGGGAGAGAGGAGATGAAGAGGGATGAGGGGGAGGGGGGGTAGAGGACGAGGGAGATAGGAGAGGACAGAGAGGAGGCGGGTGAGAAAGGATGTGGGGAGGTTTGTTCAACAACAAACATGGTTTAAAAGCAGACAGGAGAGAACATAAAGCAGTTGAACATCGGGATATCTGAACACAGAGACACCACGCCACACCTGAACACACACACACGTTGAACACACTACCTGCTTACAGAAGCTCTGCCTCGCATAGTACCGACAGGCCACTGTGATTGAATCCCTAAGCATCAGTGCATCGCTACATTGTTCCAGAGCGGTCGGGCTCTGTGTGGGGGATGGGCAGGACCAGAGCTGAGGTCCACCTGGTTGCCCACAGAGAGATACCGGCTGACCAGATCCAGAGGGATGAGGTCTGGCGGGTGCCATCGGATTAATGAGGGGGGGTTGGGCGGGATGAGCTTTTTTGAGTATTGAGCGGGTTATATCAAAGCATGGCTAGGTGGCGGGGCAGTGAGGGGCTTGGCTGGGAGGGGGAGGGGGGGGGGCAGGGGATGGGTGAGGGGCGTGGGGGTGGGGGGGGGGATGGGGAGGGGTCAGGGGATGGGTGAGGGGCGTGGGGTGGGCGATGGGGAGGGGGAGGGGTCAGGGGACAGTAGACATATCAAGATGATGACAGTGTCACATGATTCCCTACTGTCCCATGTAGAAACGGAAGCAGCCTAATACTCACTACAGCGTCCTACACACACACACACACACACATACACACACGCGCACACACGCCCACACGCATGCGCACACACAGACGCTTAGCGGTGCTGTCACCCACCAGATCCACCAAATGCATCAGCAGCAGGGGCTCGTACTGCAGTAGCTGGCCCGTCGCCTGGAGAGGGAGCGAACGCATCTAGGGGCAGGGTGACAAGGAAGCAGGACACCCAGATGCATAGTGAGATGGACGGACAGACAGACAGGGGGCGTCGTTTGACGGATGGATGAGGAATAGTGAAAAGGACGCAGTACGACAGAGGAGGGGTTAAAGGATGAGGTGGATGAAGACCAGGACGATGGAGGGACGACGTGGGAGGAGAGATGGGAGGTCAGCATTAGGGGAGAGCAGTATACCACAGCAGAGTATACCAGAGTATACCACAGTATACTACATTACAGCAGAGTACAGCAGAGTATACTAGAGTATAGCTGAGGAAAGCAGAGTATACTAGAGTATACTAGAGTAAAGCAGAGCGAGTAGGGCAGGCGGTTGATCTCACAGTAACATCAGAGGGATGTTATCTCCTAGGCAACAAGGCTGGAGCATGGTGATGTCACCCAGGCCAGGCCAGGCTGGTGGTGTGTGTGGTTGTCGTTCTTAAGGACTGATGTCTTCAGTACAGGTACACTCGATAGGTACACACCGGTTTTTTATGTCTTTTTGTATTACAATTGTTATGTACTAATTGTTTTTTTAATCTTTTGGATTATCAGTGGATGTTTAAAGTTGCATTTCCGATGTTACTGTAATCAATCGTTGAATTTTCATTAATCATGTTGCAGGTAGCAAGAGGCTGTGCAGCCCCCCCTCCCCCCCTCCCCCCTCCTCTCCCTGTACCCTTCAGCACCATTCACATCCTCGACCCCTCTCTCCGCGTCTCTTCCCCACTGACCTCCGAACAGGTCCATTTCAGAGGCGGGGGCGGGGACAGGCAGAGAGGCGGGGCCAGGGGCGCTGCTGGTGGGCGTGGCAGCTGCGGGCGCAGCAGCAGCGGCGGCAGGTTCGGCGGCGGGGGCGGAGTCAGGGACAGAGTCAGACTCGTCCAGCAGAGCGTCCGCGGCGCCGTCGGTATCAGCCGAGGTCGCTACAGGGTCAACACCCAAATCACCCCCAACACCCCCCACCGCCCACCCAAACACAACCACAAATACCCAGACACAACCACAAAGGAAGCATGGAAACCAGGGGTGGAGGCAGGGACAGAGATGAGGAGAAAAAGGGAGACAGGAGAAGACAGGCGCAGAAGGACGGGAAGGAGGAAGAGAAGAAGAAGAGACATTGCAGATTGAGAAAGCAGGACAAGCGTAGCAACAGTCCAGACAGAACAGTCTGCTACTGAGGTTCTGATAAGAAAACACCGGTGAAGGCTCTGGTTATCATCTTGACCACGAGACAACAAGGAACGGCTTCTCTGCCGTACTCACCCTCGCCAAGCAGATCTGCATGAGGCAGAGGGGGAGAGAGAGAGAGAGAGAGAGAGAGAGATGAGAGAGAGAGAGAGATAGAGGAGAGAGAGAGAGAGAGAGATAGAGAGAGTAGAGAGAGAGAGAGATGAGAGAGGAGAAGAGAAGAGACGGGGAGAGAGAGAGACGAGGAGAGAGAGACGAGAGAGAGAGAGATACGGGGAGAGAGAGAGAGAGAGATCATTACTTCTCGTAGTATTCACATTGAGTGTCTGACAGAGGACTAGGAAGACATGAAAGAGACTACAGCTGACAAGAGAGCGCAGGGGAGGCAGACGAAGCAGAAAGAGGGGGAGGAACAGCTGAGTGGAGGAGCGGAAGGCCGCGCTGTGTCTCACCTCCCCAGCCGGTGGTGGTGGAGGCTGCGGCAGCGCCCCCTGGTGGGCCGGCCATGGGGTCCAGATCCAGCAGGTCATCGAAGCCAGTGCTGCCGGGAGATGAGTGATAAGAGACGGACACATCCACACATACATGTACATCCTCCCTGGGTGTCCCAGCATGGGGGAGCGGGGGGGCTCACCTGGGGGGGGAGGTGATGACAGGGGGGCTGGGTCGGACGGGGGGGGCCGGGCCGGGCGGGGGGGGCCGCTGGCGGCGGCGGCAGACGCGGCAGCGGGGGGCTCGCTGGACGCAGCCGGAACGGCGGCGGCGGCGGGGGAGACGTTGTTGGTTGTCGTATCCTGTTACCACGGAGAGTATGCCCCCGTTACCATGGTACTCGACCCGGTTACATAACGAGGCATGACTTGACTGCTCTTTAACGTGCGAGACCCCTTGGGGCCTCACTCCAAACACATCATCATCAACTGAGACTGGGAATAGCTGTTTAGAGAGGAGGAGAGGGTCTCACTCACCTTGCTGGGAGACCTGCAGAGAGATCAACAGGAGAGGAGTTAACCACATCACAACAATGCTACATCATGACATCACAACCAACACCATCAAAACATCACGTGGCCAGATCATGCCGTGACCACATGACCTGACCACATCAAGACCAGGATCAGTAGATGTGAACATGACCTGACCACATCAAGACCAGGATCAGTAGATGTGAACATGATCTGATCACATCAAGACCAGGATCAGTAGATGTGAACATGACCTGACCACATCAAGACCAGGATCAGTAGATGTGAACATGACCTGACCACATCAAGACCAGGATCAGTAGATGTGAACATGACCTGACCACATCAAGACCAGGATCAGTAGATGTGAACATGACCTGACCACATGCATGATCAAATGTGAGCATACATGATCTGTCTAAGCTTAGTGACACAGCGACAGCAAGTTCAAATCAAAAGTGTGACATTATTAGCAGACAAGATAACGTTTCTGTTAGTAATGAACACTAGTAATGAAAATATGAAAAGGCATCAATTCCACGCCTTTTCTTTTACTTCAAGAGTTCCATAGAATCCTAATGTTTCATGGAACCTTGTTTGTAACCATGACACAACGCAGCGCTGGCTTAATTGTATCATGTGAAAGTAAAAATAAAGGTTAAATGTTGAATAAATAATGTCATCCGGCGACCCAGACACCACCCCCCCCCACCACCACCACCACCAGGCCAGAGAACCCACACCCCCCGCAAGCCACACCACCCTGTCAAGCTGAATACTCACTTTTCCTCTCTGTGCACAAAGGAAACAGGAAGAGACAATACAAGTTACCAGCCTGGCCAGTGACACACAGGTCAGCACTGAGCAGTCACGACCAGTGAAGGACAGATAAGTAGCTTCAGAGTAGCAGGGAGAAGTACTTGTAGTGAGGGACTTTGAGAGGCAGTTTGCCTAGATAACGTGAGTGTTTGAGAGAGGGAATTAGTCCATTATGATATGCGAGTGTTTGAGAGAGTGTGTTAGCCTATATAACGTGAGTGTGAGTGTTTGAGAGAGTGTGTTAGCCTATATAACGTGAGTGTGAGTGTTTGAGAGAGTGTGTTAGCCTATATAACGTGAGTGTGAGTGTTTGAGAGAGTGTGTTAGCCTATATAACGTGAGTGTGAGTGTTTGAGAGAGTGTGTTAGCCTATATAACGTGAGTGTGAGTGTTTGAGAGAGTGTGTTAGCCTATATAACGTGAGTGTGAGTGTTTGAGAGAGTGTGTTAGCCTATATAACGTGAGTGTGAGTGTTTGAGAGAGTGTGTTAGCCTATATAACGTGAGTGTGAGTGTTTGAGAGAGTGTGTTAGCCTATATAACGTGAGTGTGAGTGTTTGAGAGAGTGTGTTAGCCTATATAACGTGAGTGCGAGTGTTTGAGAGAGTGTGTTAGCCTATATAACGTGAGTGTGAGTGTTTGAGAGAGTGTGTTAGCCTATATAACGTGAGTGTGAGTGTTTGAGAGAGTGTGTTAGCCTATATAACGTGAGTGTGAGTGTTTGAGAGAGTGTGTTAGCCTATATAACGTGAGTGTGAGTGTTTGAGAGAGTGTGTTAGCCTATATAACGTGAGTGTGAGTGTTTGAGAGAGGGAGTTAGGCTACTACGATATGTGTCTGAGAGAAATACTAAGGAGAGTGAGGGGCTTCTGGGCATGTGAAGGTCAGCGTGTGAGCTAGGTCAGGGTGTGAGCTAGGTCAGGGTGTGAGCTAGGTCAGGGTGTGAGCTAGGTCAGGGTGTGAGCTAGGTCAGGGTGTGAGCTAGGTCAGGGTGTGAGCTAGGTCAGGGTGTGAGCAAGGTCAGTGTGTGAGCTAGGTCAGGGTGTGAGCTAGGTCAGGGTGTGAGCTAGGTCAGGGTGTGAGCTAGGTCAGCGTGTGAGCTAGGTCAGAGTGTGAGCTAGGTCAGGGTGTGAGCTAGGTCAGGGTGAGAGCTAGGTCAGGGTGTGAGCTAGGTCAGGGTTTGAGCTAGGTCAGGGTGTGAGCTAGGTCAGGGTGTGAGCTAGGTCAGGGTGTGAGCTAGGTCAGGGTGTGAGCTAGGTCAGGGTGTGAGCTAGGTCAGGGTGTGGAGCTAGGTCAGGGTGTGAGCTAGGTCAGGGTGTGAGCTAGGTCAGGGTGTGAGCTAGGTCAGGGTGTGAGCTAGGTCAGGGTGTGAGCTAGGTCAGGGTGTGAGCTAGTTTAGCGTGTGAGCTAGGTCAGGGTGTGAGCTAGGCCAGCGTGTGAGCTAGGTCAGGGTGTGAGAGTGATTGATGTGAGTGAGGAGAGCTACTCACGGCTTCTTCCCTTCCAGGGTGTTGAGGTGTGTCTCCAGGGACTCCAGCAGACTCTCCGGGGCCTGCAGGATGAGAGAGGGGGGGTGGGGGGGGTTACTATGGGAACCTGGCACTGGGGGTGGCATCAGCCTATACTGGTCAAAAACACACACACTGGTCAGAAAGTGGCAGTAAACGGACACACAGGTGACAGATATAAGACATAACGTACATTCAGGTGATTTACAGGGGTCACATGCAAAGACTGAATTAACATGCTCCGGGTACCCACAATGCACTGCAGCAGGCTAGACAGATCGAAAGCCCATCACTGTTACACATGCAGGCAGGACACACACAGACACACACCTGCCGATGGCAGTCATACACACACATCTACCATGTCGGATAATCATGTCACTCTTATATAGAACAGCTAAATCAATCTCCCTCGTCCTTCTATCCCCTCTCCTCTCCTCCCTTCTCTCTCCTGCTCCACTTCCCAGGTCTGAGTCCTCCGACAGCCACTCCACATCCAAAGGCTTCTGAGCAAATGAAGCCTGACGCCATTACACCAATAGCAGCTGTAATAGCTGTGATAGCTATGATACTTCTATCGGCTGTAATAAGACACGGGGGCACCCAGAGTCTGATAAACCTGTCTCCAGAGACAAGGAGGAAGGCGGGGGCATGATCTCCAGAAGAGACCTGAGAGCTGGGAGACGGGGAGATCGGACACATGACCGCTGCTTTCTCAGGCGGAACTCAGACAAGAGCGGAAGCCACAATGTCTGGACGGGTGCCAGCCAGAGATTGATGCTGACTCTGGTCAGCTTACAGGAGAAAACAAGGGTTAAGCTTTGTGGAACAGACAGGCGTCAGTGTGACTCACAGCAACATTCCAGTGCACCAAGACTCCGCCCAAGAGCTAGACTGTGCTCTGGTTTCAAAAGCAAGAGGTTATGCAAGCGCTGAGACTCAGGTGGGCTCAGGTCCATCCAGTCCTGCGTCTGAGACTGTGCGCTCAGCTCAGCCCAGGTCTAACTGTGCTGCACTTTGCTGTGCTGTGTGTGCAGCTCAATGCTATTCGCTCCTGTGCGCTTGGCTCTATGAAGCTAGCTAGCTCTGTGCACTACACACTACTCACACTCTCAGCCTGCACGATGCTGCGGCACCGCTGCAAGAGACAGGGCACAGGGTCTGTCAATCACCGGGGAACCACCGCTCATTGGCCGCATGGAGGACGGGATAGGTCCATGGGTCACGCCCCCTCCATGACAAACTCACCAAAGAGAACCCCTCATGTCACTTGTGAATGAACATTGATAGTGATTGGCCAGGGATGGCAGCTAAATTACAACAAGCAGGGGTCTAGACTGACGCCTCCAGAGAACGGGATTCTGGGAGTTGTAGTTCCATAAATCAAAAAACCCATGCGACACTGATTAAATCACCACAACACTGGCATGCGCAGTTAGTCCTAAGCGTGTGTTAGTATTGACAGAGAGACCGGGTAGGGAGAGTCGCAAAGGAGAGAGGAGAGGCTGAACACTGAGATGGTCGTACCTGAGTCAACTCCGGGATGTCGTTCTTGTCGATCCCCGCTTGCTGTGAAAGAGAAGGGCTGAGATTCAGCAGGAGCACGTGTACAGGACTGAAGAGCTCAACCCGGTGGCTCAGCAGTGTGGTGTGTGCGGCGTGTGGGTGCTGTACCTCAGCGGTCTTGAAGAACTCAGACACCCGGGTCATCCTGGTGAGGAACCTCTTGTAGATCTCCAGGCCGTCTTTACACTGGCCTCGCTTCATCTGGAAGAACTTCTCTGTAGGACCGACGGATGTTGCAAGTCACACACAGAAAGAGAGGGGGAAAGAGAGAGAGAGAGAGAGAGAGGAGGAGAGTGAGAGAGAGAGAGATAGAGAGAGAGATAGCGTAGAGAGAGAGAGATGCGAGAGATGAGAGAGAGAGAGAGGAGAGAGAGGGAGACGAGAGAGAGGCGAGAGAGGAAAGAAAGAGACACGTGAAAGAAAGAGAGTCAGGAGAGCAGGCGAGAGAGGAGAGAGACAAAGGAAGATAGAGAGATTGAAAAAGATTAACCAATAGAGGAAAGACAGAGACAGAGGTAACCATGACCTAGAAGGTTGATGATGCCGTCGTTGTAGCAGGCGTATAACTTGATCAGGTCCTTGAAGAGGAGCAGGAAGCAGGCTTGAATCACGCCATTGGTCAGCTCATTGGGATTGACCTATCAGACAGAAGCAGGATGCCGCATCACAGACGATCCAAAACGTTATTGAAAGTTTGTTTGTTAGTTCATTTGTTGGCTTGTTCGTTCGCTGGTTCGTTACCTCAAACTCCAGCAGAGCATCTATCTGGCTCTGTAAGATGGGCATGCCTTTCAACAACTTATCTACTGACATGGTCCTCATCACTCCATCAGACCTAAGAGAGAGAGAGAGAGAGGAGAGAGAGAGAGAGAGAGAGAGAGATGAAGAGATAAAGAGAGAGAGAGATGAAGAGATAAAGAGAGGAGAGAGCGATAAAGAGAGAGAGAGATGAAGAGATAAAGAGAGACACAGAATGAGGTCTAGGAGCAAGAACAGTAATGTCTCTTCCGGAACACTAACGGTCCAAAATGATGTTTCTACCATACAGATAGTAAAGGCTTCTAGCAGGCGATCAGCCAAGCAGACCAGGCACAGGCAGGGCCGTCTCTCTGCCTGGAGCTTGCTGACTCATTCCTACTGACAGACAGGACCCCTGACTCAGAAAGGTGGCTTAGATGATGCCTGCTTTTCTTCTGGGGGAGGGTGGCAGGATCAGTCGGAGGCGTTGGGGGGGGTCAGTCTACTGCTGTGTACTGATGACACATCTGAAGATCTCAACAGAGAATCAGTCTAGCTGAAGTGACTGACTTTTAGCAGGACGGAGAGAGATTGAACGAGATATATGGAGGGATGGAGGGAGAGATGGAGAGAGAGAGAGGTAGAAATCCTGAGACAAAGAATTGGAGGGAGAGCGAGAGAGATAGAGAGAGAAAGAGAGAGCAATGGAGAGGGACATGGAGAGATGGAGAAAAATATGGAGAGATGGTGCAATAAGAGTTGGCGGGATGGACATAAAGAGACAGAGAGATGAAGAGAGAAAGTCGGAAAGAGAGAAAGACGGATGGACGGAGAGAGAGATGGAGAGAGATAGAGACAGAGAGATAAAGACAGAGAGAGTGAGAGAGTGAGAGAGAGAGAGAGAGACGGAGAGGCCTCACCCCTTCTTCACTCGCCCGAAGTCAAAGGACATCTGTCTGTAGGCGAAGGCCTTCTCGTTCAGATAGCGGCTGTAACGCCTGATAAACGTCGACATGTCGTAGCCTGGGGGAGGAAAACACACACACACGTGTCACCCGTTCATGTTGTTCTACAGTGGCCTGTTTATGTCTCTGTGGGATGCCATATTAATCACCACGGAGACCATTTTTAATCGCCGCGGGTGACAGTTTGACTCTACATCAGAGAGGTTGGGAAAATGGGGAGAGATTAGTGGTGGGGTGAAGAGGAGAAGGGGAAGGCGGGTGGTGGGACGAGGTCGGAGAGAACGCAAGGTGGGGGGAGAAAAGGAAGGGCGGGTGATGGTAGAGGAGGTGGGGCGGGGGGGGGAGGAGGAGGGGGGGGTCAGGACAGGGGACAGGAGGGGGGGGTCAGGACAGGGGACAGATGGGGGGGGTCAGGACAGGGGACAGGAGGGGGGGGTCAGGACAGGGGACAGGAGTCACTCCTCACCGTGGGAGCCGGTCTTGTCCAGGAAGTTGCTGAGGTTGAAGAGGGTGTTCCTGGAGGCCAGGAACTGGACGAACCTCTGAGGAGACAGGAAGCAACACCTTCCAATCAGCAACACACACACACACACAGTACTCTCTCTCTCTCTCTACACACACACACACACACACACACACGCAGTACTCTCTTTCCCTCTCTACACACACACACATGCATAGATACCGTGGCTTAAAATATCCTCAGGTGTATTTCGCCTGCCCCTTTAAGAGCTTTGCTGGCTGCCTTCCAAATCATAGTATGACTTTCATGAGGTGAGGAGAGGAGATCCTCTGGAGAAAAGAAGTAGACCACTCGCTCCCTCCCTCCCTCCATCCCTTCCTCCTCCTCTACTTCCTCCTCATCCCTTTCTCCTCATCCTTCCTCCTTCTCGTAGACAGGGAGCTTAGAAACCATCTACCCAGTCTCACAGGAGACACACACTCCAGACACTAAGCTAATCACTTCACACCTGTCTTCACACCCACGCACACGACCACATAACCATCAAGAAGCACACTCTCTCCAGCTAAGCCCCCAGTGAGTAGATTATCTGGGGTGGGGCGGGGGGGCACAGTGACCCTTGTTACCCATGGCAACCTCATAACACGTCCTTCACCCCACTGTAATCTCTCTAGACGATCTGTGCAATGACGTTATCTTCTCGTCACAGCATCCACGCAACGCACACGCAACGCACACGCAACGCACACACGTCTCACTACATCTTCTTCTTCATTATCTCTGTTTCCATCCTCCCCCTCTCTCTCTCTCTCTCTCCCCCCCTTTCTTTCTCCCCCCCCCCTCTCTCTCTCTCTCTCTCTCTCTCTTTCTGCCATCTGTTTGTCTTCCACCTGTTGTGTGGGTGGCCATGCAGTGGTTCGTCAGGATGTGACAGTCAGCTGAACATCTGCATATGTCGCCTTCAGCTGACCCCCGTGACATAACACTGAATGAATGAATGACTAAATGAGTGCCCACGTGAATGCATGCACGAATGCATGCTGTGAGTTAGATGTAGACAGAAGAGAGTCGCATCTCCGCTGAACTGTTGACTGTCTACATTTTAGTACTGGTGCTGAACTGAACACGGTCCACATTTAAACTATGACAGATGAGGGTGCTGTCCCTGGTGCTGAAGAGCCTGAATGAACAGCTGTGCACACGCTGACTATTGTCTTTGATCTCCTTAAACACAAATGAAAGAATACATGATGTTTGAACAACAGAATCAACAAATTGTTGCTGAAACGTAACTTGTCATCTTCAAACAAGCTCTTGTTTGTATGTGTCTGTGTGTTTGTGTCGTGTGTGTGTCTGTTGTGTGTCGTGTGTTTGCGTGTGTGTGTGTGTGACCTCACCTCGTTTCCGTGCACCATGAGGTTGTGAGTGGTGACCAGGGCCTTGAACACTACCACCCAGCTGGCGTTGCCCGCGCGCTCAAATAGTGTGTCTGCCATCAGGGGCACGTTCACGTTGGTCTCCTGGGTCGCCTGGATCAGGTCTGCAACACACACACACACACAGGTTACCAACATGCTGAAGCAGGTAGTCAGACAGAGATGGAGAGGGAGAGGGAGAGGGAGAGGGAGAGGGGAGAGGGAGAGGGAGAGGGAGAGGGAGAGGGAGAGGGAGAGGGAGAGGGAGAGGGGAGAGGGAGAGGGAGAGGGAGAGGAGAGGGAGAGGGAGAGGGAGAGGGAGAGGGAGAGGGAGAGGGAGAGGGAGAGGGAGAGGGAGAGGGAGAGGGAGAGGGAGAGGGGAGAGGGAGAGGGAGAGGGAGAGGGGAGAGGGAGAGGGAGAGAATCAGGGTTGGGGCTCTGACCAGCCGAACACTGCTAGAGCTAACAGGCATGAGTCTGTGTCTGCCTGTGTGAGGGTATTGTGTGTGTCTGAGTATGTCGTTCACAAGACGCAGGTAGGTTTGTCATCAACCTCTGAATCATCATCGAGGTTCTGTGTTCTCTCTCACACACACACACACACACACACACACAGCCCCTCTGCTCTATTTTTGACATCACATCACCGCAGGCATACTGGTGAAGTGGAGCGAGTGGAGAGGGGCATTGTGGGTCTGACATCACGCTATCACATCCTCCTGTTTGTGACTGGCCAATGGGAGGAGGGGGAGGAGACAGAGGGGAGGCTGACTGTATCAAATGTATGTAGTAGAATAAGAGAAGAGACAGGATAAGAGTGTGTGTGTCTCTGTGTGTGTGTGTGTGTGTGTGTGGTGTGTGTGTGTCTGTGTGTGTGTGAAAGGGAGGGGTGCTGATATTGAGTGTCATGATTTCAACTCAGCATCAGTGTGTGTGTGCGTGTGTGTGTTACCAACAGTTACCAATCATTACAAGAAAGTGATACCAGATACAATACAGGAACAATAATCCTTCTGGTTGGACCAGACACCACACACATACACATACAGACACACACAGACACACACACAGGCACACACACACAGACACACACAGGATGTCACACAAGGTATTTTTCATAGATGTCGATGGAGTACAAATGAAGTTGTGCCAAGTCTGTTTCCTAGGCAACTGGCATTCTCATATTTCCTCCCGACATGAAGGATGCTAGAGACTCCTCATCACTGTACTCGGCTGGTCGCCAGGACTACCAGCATTCCGTGCAACTGTCTCTGGGCCAGAACAAGCCACACATGACCAGCAAGGGAATGCTATACCACATCCAGGGTCATGGTATCCTGTTCTGTTGTTTTAATCAACTGATCAGAGACAGACAGACATACAGATAGACATAGAGACAAAGAGACAGACAGACAGACAGAGACAGAGACAGACAGACAGACAGACAGACAGACAGACAGACAGACAGACAGACAGACAGACAGACAGACAGACAGGACAGACAGACAGACAGACAGACAGACAGACAGACAGACAGACAGACAGATAAGCAAATAGATAGGGAGACAGACAGAAAGTCAGGCAGCCAGATATTGGGACCAAACGCCAGCCAGGAAGTAGGACTCTGCGAGGCTGTTTCACTGCACATGAATGGGCCATAAAGCAGCAGGATATTTATAGTTTCTCCCCCTGGAGCAGGGCACTGGGAGCATTACCCAGAAAGCACTGCTGGCTGGCCAGACCAGCAGCAGACCAGGAGAAGTGTGGAGAGGAGGTCCTGCTTGCTGTCTGGCTCGCTAAGACTAAACCCACGTTGCACCTCCCTCAGTCTTCCCCAGCTCCCTGTGTAACCCACTACGGTTCTCCCGTGGGGAAAGAGGGTTCCTCTCGGCATGCTTCCTCCTTGGCTGCTCGATCCGCTCGGAAACAGGCAGCCAACAGAAACCGGCCACACCTGCGTTCCTGCAGTGCTGCACCTCCGTCTAGCTCGGAGCCAGCTTGGCAGCAGGATATACTGTACTTTCTCTGTCACACATTCAGAGTGGCAGACTCAAGGACACACTGACCTCCCGAGAAGGAGCATAGGACGGGAGGGATGATGGGGGGCGTGTCCAGGCACACGGAGAGGGGGGGAGCGAGCAGTCATTTGCATGGCGACCAGGAAGTGTGGAGTGTGTTTCCAGTCCCTTCCAACTGAATGAGAGGCCGCAGCCACTTCCTATGACATCATCACTGCAGCACGAGAGCCGCCAACTTGCCAAGACCCTCTTCCTGGTTCTCTTACCCTCTCCCCCTCCACCCTCTCTCTCTCCCTCCCTCCCCTTCCTGCCCCTTTCCCCCTCTCTCTCCTGTCTCTCCTTTACTGCAGCACTGCCTGCTAGCACTGCATGAGTCGAGAGGCTGGGAGTGGGATGGAGAGAGGGAGAAAGGGACGGATGTAGGGAGGGGGAAACAAATAGAGTGGAACGGAGAGAGAGATAGAGAGAGAGAGAGAGAGAGAGAGAGGGAGAGAGAGGGAGGGAGAGAGACTATTAAAACAGCACGTTAAAGGGTTAGGGTTAGACGTAGAAAAGCATTGGAAAGTTGGGATGGATATTCTCCCTTTCTGTCGCTATCCCATTCTCACTCTGTGTCTCTCACTCTCTCTCTCTCTTTCTCTCTCTCTCTCTCTCTCTCTCTCTCTCTCTCTCACACACACACACACACGTACACACAGCAACATACATTTCTCAATGTCATACTCTCTTCATTCTGATAATCCACTCCCTCTTTAAACAGGCCTTTGTCTATTTGTGTGTGTGTGTCTATTTGTGTGTGTGTGTGTGTGTGTGTGTGTGTGCGTGTGTCTGATTGTGTGTGTGCGTGCATGTGTGTGTATGAGAGAGAGTACGAAAGGGGACATTGTGTGTGGTAAGGAGGGCCTTCATTAGCCAGCTGACAGGACTTGAGGGAGGAAGCAGCTCTGATCTCTATAATCTGGGAAGCTTCAGCCAGACATCATCTGGCTCTGGGCCAGCTCTGATACTGCTGAATTGTACTGCTGCTATCCATATGACACACACACACACACACAGAGACACACGACACACACGACCCAGCACCAGCCAGCCTGCAGTCTAGCAGCACAGGGGTGTGAACCCAGTGGAGGTGAGTCAGTGTGTGTGTAGCAGCCCAGACTGAGGACTAAACACTGCTGGTTTATATGGGACCAAGCCTCTTCGCACCTCACTGATACCTCTCCCACCATAGCTGCGCACGAGCACCCGAAAAAAGACAGAGCAACGAAAAGCAGAAAGAAGAAAAGAACGACAAGCAAAGACGCAAAAGAAGACGAGAAAGACAGACGAAAGAGGGAACAAGCAAGGGAAAACAGAAGAAAACAAAAGACAAGAAAGAGAAAACAGAGAAACAGACAGCAAGACAAAAAGAAGACACAAACTGACAGACAGGACGTCACACCAGCAAGAAACAAAGCCAGCACAAAAGAGAGAACACATCATCCCTACCATCGCACACAGCACATCATGCCACAACAGTACGCACCACCACTCCACGCCAGGTCACCCATCCTCACACTCATATTTCTCACTTCCTATACCTCTGCCCCCATGCACCTCTCTGCCCTCCTCTACCTCTCCGCCCCTCCCCTCCCCACCTCCTCCTGCCCCCTCTACATCCTTCCTCCTACATCCTTCCGCCTACTTCCTTTCTTCCTTCCTTCCTATCCAAATCTTGTTTTCCTTTTCATGACTCACTGCTGCTGCGCAAATACCAATAATATGGCATCGCTTGGTGATTGTGTGTAAGTGTGTTTGTGTGACACATAGCACTCTGCCCTATCGCTGTCTGTTACTCCCTCTCTTCCTCTATCTCTCCATCTCATTGTCTATTTTTCTCAATGTCACCCCTTTAGCCCTCTTCATCTCTTCATCCCTCTCGACCTCTCTGCCTAGCTAGCTCACCATCACACACCCCATTCCCATAGTAACGGTGTGTGTGTCTCGCCTGTGTGCCTCAGGGGAGACAGTGTGAGTGTGAGAGCCGGAGAGAAAGAGTCAGAAAGAAAGAGAGAGAGAGCCAGAGAGAGAGAGAGAGAGAGAGAGACAGAGACAGATAAAAAGAGAGAGCCTTGAGTCTTGGTGTAAGGATTGGCTGATCAGGATATTCAGTCCTGGTATCTCACTGGTACCTATAATTGGTGGTAGTGTCTGAGTGTGTGTGTGTGTGTGTGGATGTGGTCCTGCAGGTAGTCGCCACAAGACCTACAGCAAACAGGGGGGGCGGGGGTGAGGGGGGGGCACATCGACACAACAGTCATCAGGCAATGAGAGCACTTGACTGCTGAGTGGACGCTTTCTGGGACGTCAAAAGATTGCTGACACACCGTTGGCAGAGCCGGCCTTTGGCTCAATCAGGGAGCGATGATGAAGAGCAGTTGAGAAAAATCTGCTTCAATCTGAACCCTCAGAACCTGCCACTGCTGACAGACCTGTCCCAGATGGTCTGAGGACCCTATACACTCTGACAACACACCCATGCACACACACACACACACACACACACACACAACACACACACACACACACACACAAGCACATGCTTCTTCTGCCACACAGCATCAGAGTTCTATGACATAAGTCTGGTCTGTGTCTGGGACCTCCATCTCTCTCTGGGGAGTTGTCTTTGGTGATGAGGAGAGAGAGAGAGAGCGAGATAGAGAGAGAGAGAGAGAGAGAGAGAGATGTTCTGCTGTAAATGAGGTATCTGCTGGTCCACTGTCTGGAGACAGCAGGTGCTATGGGTCACTTGTTATCACATACTGACCGACTGTTCTCAAAACCCTGTATAGAACCTAACAGATAATGGTCCCCAGTAATTAGTGACAGCACTTGCAACTTTTTCAATCATGTATGGCCTATCACTGGGGCTGGATCCAGAGAGAGAGATGAGAGAGAGAGAGAGAGAGAGAGAGATAGAGAGAGAGAGAGAGACTGTAGCATAGAGAGATGAGGAGATGAGAGAGAGAGCGATGCAGAGCGTTAGAGAGAGATGAGAGAGAGAGATGACGAGAGAGATGTGGGTGGAGTGTCATGGCCTAGCACGCATACACTCAGGACGCCAGATGAGGAGATACTCACATTCCAAGTGCTTCTTCTTCGGCGCCGTCTGTTCATGAGTGGTCGATTTGCAGACAGCACGAGCCACCTCGGATCCCGTCAGGCTGTACTGCGCCGCGGCGATGCGGTCCGTGAGCGTCTGCCCCGACATCTTCCCTTCACGGTGTCAAATCCCGAGAATCAAATGTCAGATGATCGTCCCCCCCCCCGAAAGACTCTCCACTCCCCGCTGATAGAATGTTCCAGACGACCACTTCTACAAATCCACTCTGGACACACTACGTGATGGTCTGAAACAAACAATAAGCCCGGTTTATTTTGGGATGAGACGTGTGCGTGTTTCTCTATTCAAAGCATGGAATTGCAATGGCAGGTTGATGACGAGCGCACTGACACGAATAAATGCAAGCAATTAAAGCTGCACCTTCTCTACTCCATCTCCAGTGAAATTTGCCTATTGTAACTAGCACTGCACATACCAGTGTGTCAGACAGGCCTGGTCACTAGCTATGGGCTAATTATACAGCTAATACAATAAAATGGTGTTTTCCCAAACGTCGAACTCGATATTAATTTAAATGTAGGTCAGTGCGATTCCTTGATTATTTCCAATATTGGGTTTAGTCATAACATAATAAATCCCCCCCCCAGAAGGATAGTCATTTCTATCGCTTACAGTAACGCGTTAGTCACAGCCTTATAAAATGACTGCTCGCTGTAAGAGATGCTCGTCGCGTCCTCGTCCTCCTCTCTCCTCCAGCTCTCGGATTAGTCCTCACAGCGACCCTGAAATTCAACGGAGGCGTTGTTTCTTGCTCAGTCGGTACCCGGTATCATCTCCATCCAGAGCCGCGTCCAAATGCGCCCCCGTTATCCCCGTGCCACCGATGACCACCGGCGATGCTTCAAACGGAGAAGGTAGATGGTGGTGCTATCAGCAGATTGGCATTCTCTTGTGTATTTATTTATTTATCATCACACTTACTCCTCCCACTGAGTCAGGTGACACGTCACTCAGCACAGCAGCATCCCCCTCCCGCTCCGCTACTACAGGGATTAAAGGGGAGGACGGCAGCCAATCAGGCTGCGGATACATGCTCACACGCGCAGGGGTAGCCTCACTGCCGAGGGAAGTGCTGGGATATCACCTTCACGATGAGACATCTTCTCATCAAGGCAGCCCACGAAGCTTGTAATGATGCTCCATATACGCCTAGCTGCATAGGGTATAGCCTACTATAAAGAGCTGACTGTTGTTGTAGTAGACCTACCTGAGAAGTTCCATGAAAGCCCAGATTCAGTAGGCTAGTTGTTATATTACCATGGGTCCAATGATTTGCAAAAACGCTCAAATAATTGTCAAAAACGGTAAAAGTTAGCGGTTTATTTTTCTTGCTGCAATATACCAGTTGGCTACCGTATTGGTCAGGAGTGAGACAAAACAAACCTGTCATTATTCATTTCCAGTCACTGTATGAATGTAACAGACCCAGGTGCGGTAGAGACTGAGCCCAGGCTGTGCTTCCTCCTCCAAGTCTTTATTTCATAAGTCACATCAACATGGAATGAAACACAAGCCCAGTGGACTTCCACACAGAATGTTTAAGTCAGTTATAGCACAGTTGCTCCTATATACAAATCATTAAAACAAATAGAATAGCTTTTGAAAAGTAAAATACAAGTCGATATAAATACAAAAACAGGAAAAAAATGTACAAACTTTTTTTTCTCTCGTTGATATTCCCTTATTATGTACAGGTTTGAGGTTATTTCACTAGTGTTTATAGTCTACTTCCTGTCTACTTATTCAAGTACTTCCTGTTGCTCAGCGAGGAAGGGAGCATCTTTGAAGCTCCCTTTGGCTCCTAGTATAGCAGTAGAGATCCCTTTAGAACATTAAAAACGCCTTTTTTTATTGTACATGTCTTGACGCTTCCTTCCTGATGAGGGTTCACGTCTTGATAAGTCCCTCCAGGAAGTCCTTCTCCACCATCTCCTCGATGTCCTGACGCGCGCGGCTCCAGAACACCTTTTGGCTCTCCAGCTTCCCGTCCTTGCTGGAGATGGAGGCGTGGCTGGGAGTGGGGCTGGGGGCGGGACCGGGACGGCTGCCCACCTTGCTATTGGACACCTGGGTGAGCAGGTTGAAGAAGGGGAGGAGCTGCTCCATGCTCCGGATCACATAGAGGGTGAGGAGGAGGTTGTCCCGGCTCCCAGGAGAGACTCCGACTGGAGCAGTCCTCCTCTGGGTTCTTCTGCAGGGGGGGGGGAGAGGAGGAGGGAGGAGAGGAGGAGGGATCAGAGGAGGAGAGATCAGAGGAGGAGGGATGAGAGGAGGAGGGATCAGAGGAGGAGAGATCAGAGGAGGAGAGATCAGAGGAGGAGGGATCAGAGGAGGAGGGATCAGAGGAGGAGGGATGAGAGGAGGAGAGATGAGAGGAGGAGGGATGAGAGGAGGAGAGATGAGAGGAGGAGGGATGAGAGGAGGAGGGATCAGAGGAGGAGGGATCAGAGGAGGAGGGATCAGAGGAGGAGGGATCAGAGGAGGAGGGATCAGAGGAGGAGGGATCAGAGGAGGAGGGATCAGAGGAGGAGGGATGAGAGGAGGAGGGATCAGAGGAGGAGAGATCAGAGGAGGAGAGATCAGAGGAGGAGGGATCAGAGGAGGAGGGATGAGAGGAGGAGGGATGAGAGGAGGAGAGATGAGAGGAGGAGGGATGAGAGGAGGAGGGATCAGAGGAGGAGGGATCAGAGGAGGAGGGATGAGAGGAGGAGGGATGAGAGGAGGAGAGATCAGAGGAGGAGAGATCAGAGGAGGAGAGATCAGAGGAGGAGGGATCAGAGGAGGAGGGATGAGAGGAGGAGGGATGAGAGGAGGAGAGATGAGAGGAGGAGGGATGAGAGGAGGAGGGATCAGAGGAGGAGGGATCAGAGGAGGAGGGATGAGAGGAGGAGGGATGAGAGGAGGAGGAGATCAGAGGAGGAGAGATCAGAGGAGGAGAGATCAGAGGAGGAGGGAGGAGAGGAGGAGGGATGAGAGAGGAGGAGAGATGAGAGGAGAGGAAAGGGTGGGTGAGGAGACGAGAGGTGGAGAAAGATAGAGCCGATGAAATGAGAAGATTTCTTAATGTGTTTCTACAGAACTTAGGGAGGTATGCTACCGTTCCATGTTCTAGTTAGACAGACATACAAAAGTCCTCAATCAGCCTACAGCCGTTGGTAAACATGTCAGTCTGCTATCCCAGTGATGAGGTGTGTGATGAGGTGTGTGATGAGGTGTGTGATGAGGTGTGTGAGCCGGGGTACCTTGGCCCTCTTCCTGAGCAGTCTGGCCAGTCGGACCACGTAAGGTTTGAACTCCCTCTGGTGGGTTCCCTGACGACGGACCTCCAGGCCAGCGTCGTCACACGACTCCGGGATAAAGGCCCAGCGGTACCTGGAGAACCCCCCACACACACACATATTACAGAAAAACAGTTACAGTGAGCTATTGCATTAAGTGTTGCTTTGGCTCAAAGTGTTTGTTAAATGATTTGCTAAATGACTAATGTATTACAATAGGACTAAGGCACAAATTGTATTAGAATTCCACTGTGGGTGTAAGTTAACAATCTGACTCTCCATATGTGTGTGTGTGTGTGAAGGGCCACCCACATCTGGAACTGGGGCAGGCTCTCGGAGGGCAGGGCCAGGGCCAGGTCCAGCAGCTTGCAGGCAGACAGGTAGAGGTTGAGCCAGCGCTGGCTGTTGTAGGAGGTGGAGAAGCCGTTCCCTCCAGAGTAGGTGGTCTCCAGACCGGCCACCGACGGACCACACGTCCTGGAGACAGAGACGTGAGATGAGACAGTCAGAGAGAGAGAGACAGAGAGAGAGAGAGAGAGAGAGAGAGAGAGAGAGAGAGAGAGACAGAGAGAGAGACAGAGAGAGACAGAGAGAGACAGAGAGAGACAGAGAGAGAGACAGAGAGAGAGACAGAGAGAGACAGAGAGAGACAGAGAGAGAGACAGAGAGAGACAGAGAGAGACAGAGAGAGACAGAGAGACAGAGAGACAGAGACAGAGACAGAGGAGAGAGAGAGAGAGAGAGAGAGAGAGAGACAGATAGAGACAGAGAGACAGAGAGACAGAGAGACAGAGAGACAGAGAGAGACAGAGAGACATAGAAGGGAGATGGGACAATCAGAGGCAGAAAGAAGACAGGACACTCAGAGATGGAGCTCAGACAGTCAGCCAGTGTTCAGCAGACAGGCGGTACATGTGTACTGTGCTCACCTGGAGATATCTTCATCCGCTAGCAGCTCCTGCTCCATCAGGAGAAACACCTGCACCTACAATACAGACACACTCCATCAAACGTGTGCTTAGCGTAGACCGTGTCGGTGAGTGACTTAGCAGCTGTGCCTAAGGAT
>CAEFZP010000397.1:157500-167500 GCA_903064625.1 Mallotus villosus | reverse complement strand
TCCTCAGCCAGGTGGTCTGCTCCAGGGAGGAGCCGGCGATGGTGCCGATGGCCTCCACGATCTTATGGGTCACATCCTGCGGGGGGAGAGAGACAGAGAGAGACAGAGAGAGACAGAGACAGAGAGAGAGAGAGAGAGGGGTCATCAGCACTGTTTAAGGTGAACTTAAGGTGAACTCCAGCGGGAGACGGGCAGAGCGGGGTCGATAGCAGGACGGGACGGCAGGTGGGGTTTTACCTGCAGCTCTCGCTGGTCCTTCTTGCTCTCCAGGTTAGGGTTCTTCAGAATAAACTCATTTAGAACTCTGAGAGTGGACAGAGAAAGAGAGAGAGAGTGAGAGAGAGTGAGAGAGAGCAATAAAATAAACAAGGGCAGAAAAGAGTGAGTCTGTGTGCAGTAATGAGAAAGAGACTGATGCTTGAGTGAGAGTGTGCTGTGTGTGTATACACGCATGCTCTAACCCCAGTATAAGGAACTGCCCAGGCGCAGGCAGCCCCAGCTGGACAGAGTCCTTGAGCAGAGCCAGCAGAGACGGCCAGCTGTCCACCAGACTGGAGACTGGGATCCTGGAGGAGCAAAAGGAGAGCAGGATAGTGCAGGTGAGAGGAGAGAGGAGGGGATGAGAGAGCAGGGGAGAGAGCAGGGGAGAGGAGAGGAGAGGAGAGGAGGAAAGACACAGTGCAGGGGAGAGG
The DNA here is from genome assembly GCA_903064625.1 of Mallotus villosus. NCBI lineage: Eukaryota > Metazoa > Chordata > Actinopteri > Osmeriformes > Salangidae > Mallotus > Mallotus villosus. The sequence goes on along the minus strand of CAEFZP010000397.1, from coordinate 166,808 downwards.
AGAGGAGAGGAGAGGAGGAAAGACACAGTGCAGGGGAGAGGAGAGGAGGAGAGTGCAGGTGAGAGGAGAGAGGAGGAGAGGAGGAGAGCAGGGGAGAGGAGAGAAGGAGACAGAAAGGAGAAGAAAGGGGCCATTGATATTGTGTGACGTGGTGAAGCAGTATTAGAAGACAGCCTTGGGCACCCAGGCTGATGGTCCTCACCTCTGGACGTAAGCGTAGAAGAACTGCAGCATGCACACCTCCAGAGACAAGTGCTTCTGGAGAGAGAGAGCGAGCGAGAGACATAGAGTTACAGCAGAGATGCACGTGGTCTGACAGGAAGTGGACGACAGGAAGTGGGTCTGACCTTGTCCTTGGCGATGGCGGGCGGCTGCTTGAGGACCTCCTTCACCGTCTGCATCACCGTCTCCGTCCGCATGGCGCTCACCGACCGCACCAGCTCCACCAATAGGAGCTGCTCGTCACTGGCCGCCGGGATCACCTGGTAACACACACACACACACACACACACCGTCTGTATAGACACACTTACACTACACACACATTAAGACAGAGAGGTGGGGGACCAGGTTCTGAGTGTTGGGTCGATGCCTGCGGCCTGCAGCAGTACCTTGGGGTCGGGGGAGGGGTTAAGGGTCAGGGGTCAGGGTCGGGTGTGTGTGAGGCCTGCAGCAGTACCTTGGGGGGTCGGGGGAGGGGTTAAGGGTCAGGGGTCAGGGTCGGGTGTGTGTGAGGCCTGCAGCAGTACCTTGGGGGGTCGGGGGAGGGGGTTAAGGGTCAGGGGTCAGGGTCGGGTGTGTGTGAGGCCTGCAGTACCTTGGGGGTCGGGGGAGGGGTTAAGGGTCAGGGGTCAGGGTCGGGTGTGTGAGGCCTGCAGTACCTTGGGGGTCGAGGTAGGGGTTAAGGGTCAGGGGTCAGGGTCGGGTGTGTGTGAGGCCTGCAGCAGTACCTTGGGGCTCGGGGGAGGGGTTAAGGGTCAGGGGTCAGGGTCGGGTGTGTGTGAGGCCTGCAGTACCTTGGGGGTCGGGGGAGGGGTTAAGGGTCAGGGTCGGGTGTGTGTGTGTGAGGCCTGCAGTACCTTGGGGGTCGGGGGAGGGGTTAAGGGTCAGGGGTCAGGGTCGGGTGTGTGTGAGGCCTGCAGCAGTACCTTGGGGGTCGGGGGAGGGGTTAAGGGTCAGGGGTCAGGGTCGGGTGTGTGTGTGTGTGAGGCCTGCAGTACCTTGGGGGTCGGGGGAGGGGTTAAGGGTCAGGGGTCAGGGTCGGGTGTGTGTGTGTGAGGCCTGCAGTACCTTGGGGGTCGAGGTAGGGGTTAAGGGTCAGGGGTCAGGGTCGGGTGTGTGTGTGTGAGGCCTGCAGTACCTTGGGGGTCGAGGTAGGGGTTAAGGGTCAGGGGTCAGGGTCGGGTGTGTGTGAGGCCTGCAGTACCTTGGGGGTCGGGGGAGGGGTTAAGGGTCAGGGGTCAGGGTCGGGTGTGTGTGTGTGAGGCCTGCAGTACCTTGGGGGTCGAGGTAGGGGTTAAGGGTCAGGGGTCAGGGTCGGGTGTGTGTGAGGCCTGCAGTACCTTGGGGGTCGGGGGAGGGGTTAAGGGTCAGGGGTCAGGGTCGGGGTGTGTGTGAGGCCTGCAGTACCTTGGGGGTCGGGGGAGGGGTTAAGGGTCAGGGTGTGTGTGAGGGCTGCAGTACCTTGGGGTTGGGGGAGGGGTTAAGGGTCAGGGGTGTGTGTGAGGCCGGCAGTACCTTGTTCCTGGCGGGGGTCTTGACCTGCCTCCTCTCGTTCCAGACGTAGGCGATGGCGGCCATGAAGTGAGCCCCGTGGTTCATGGAGATGGGCCCCAGCAGCTCCAGGATCTGCTGACGCAGGTTCTACAGAGAGGGAGGCGGACCAGGGGTGGCTCAGTGGTTAGAGGTCGTAGGATCAAATTCCCCCCTGTCATGTTAGACACTTTATCCGCTGAATGAATACAGTATCACATGAAATCATAGGAGGTGAGGAGAGGCTGGTGGAGAAGCTGCAAAGATGGTGGTGTTGTCATGGTTACCTTGGTGGAGCCCAGGTTGATGTTGGAGGTGGAGGCGGCGCAGGCTGCGGCCGGCCTATCGGAGCTGTCGGCCTGGTAGAGGACGCTCCACAGCAGGGTGACGGACGCCATGATGGTGTGCAGGATGGACAGGATGCCCGAACGGGCTTCGGCCAGGTGCTTCTGGTCTACGCTCACCTGGAGCTGGGGGAGCTACACACACACACGTGTTTTAGATACACACAAACACACATTTCTCTGGCAACTGTGTGTTTCCCTACTGGATGCAGTTCTGACAGCTAGGGTGACGGCTCTCTGTCGCACCCACCTGGTGGTACTGGGAGGTGGGGTCCAGCAGGCAGTAGTGGATGATGGCCGTCACTCCCTCCAGCACAGTCAGGATGAGGTCAGGGGGGATGCACAGGGCCATCCACTGGGGTCTGGGGGACACAAAGCAGGAAACACACACACACGAGTTAGACATGGACTCACTAACAGCGAGTTGTAAACCATGTGATGTCTCAGTTCACAGGAACCATGGCATCTGTAGAACAGGAGTGCCATCTAGTGGCAGAATCTGATACTTTATTATCTTTAATATATTATATTTGAGGAAAACTCTGACCAGGTTATGGGAACAGTGAAGCAGTGATTTTCAGAGTCATATAACCATGCTGCTGAGGGTATAGGTTTACTGCACAGCCCTAGTGTGTGTGTGTTTATGTGTGTGTGTTTATGTGTGTTTGTGTCCATCCTCTTACCTGACGTCAGTGCTCCCAGTCTCATAGCGGTACTGCTGGATCAGGTTATCCAGGTTCCTGCACAGCTGCAGCGTTACCGAGGCGACCACCCGCCGCAGAACCTTGCCCATATAAGGCAGGGTGGCGGTGATGAGGCCGATCCACTGCGGGTGCATCTTGCAGGCGTGGTGCTGGTGCAGCGCCCGGATCACCGCGCACAGGAACATGCCCTGGCCCGTGATTGGCTGGCCGTGCAGGTACTGCAGCGACGTCATCGGCTGCTGCGGGTTGACGTGCTCCACGTCGCCGCCCAGCAGCTCGAACCCGGCCCCGGGGCCGCCCCCACCTCCTCCGGCCCCGGGCCCTCCCCCTCCACCTCCTCCTCCCGGCCCCTCCCCCCCCCTCCGCCGCCCGCCCCCCCTCCCCCGCCCCCGTCGCCGGCCTCGTCGCCGGGTCCCAGCACGCGGTGCTCCAGCACCACCAGGCTCTGCAGCAGCCGCAGCAGCTGCGACTGCACGGCGCTGCAGCCGTCCAGCTGGTCCTCCGACAGGTTGATGACGCTGTCCTCCGAGAGGCCCTCCTCCGTCGCCGCCGCCGCCGCCGGGTCGGCCACGCCCCCCGCCGCCGCCGCGGCCCGCTGCTCGTGCCACTTCTGCGCCGAGAAGATGGACGACAGCAGGCAGTGGAGCAGCACCTTCTGCACCTTGCACTTGGACAGCACGTCGCCGATGAAGCAGGCGAAGCCCTTGGCCGAGCCGTCCGTCACCTTGGCCAGCTCGCTGAACAGCAGCGTTAGCACCTCCAGGCTGGTGAGCTGCATGGCCCGGTTGCCCGCCAGGTCGCCGGGGGCCCGCCGCCACGTGCGCCGAGTAGTAGCTGCGCAGGAAGTAGAGGCAGAGGGAGATGATGATCTCCAGGAACATGGCGCTGCGGTACGAGTGCGAGTGGGACGAGTCCTGCGACAGCGGGCAGTAGAAGTCCTTGCCCATCACGGAGATGCGGTGGCGGACGAGCAGGTTCTGGAGGAGGCTGAGCTGGGCCGTGTACGTGTTGTTGATGCTCGTGGTGGAGATGGCGCCCACGAAGCCGGCCGGCGCCGCCCGCAGCATGGCCGCCACGGCCGAGAGGGCGTGGAGCGCCCGGGACGAGTCGTAGAGCTGCAGGTAGAGCAGCACGTGCTGGTAGAGTGGGTGGATGTTGAAGCGGGGGGCGGGGGGAGGGGCCGACGACGACCGACGACCCACCGGGCTGACTCGGGCGCCGCCGGGGGGCGAGCCGGCGTCGCTCTCGATCTCGGACACCTCGCCCTCGCCGCAGCTGTACCAGTTCTCCAAGTCCAGGCTGTCGCCGAAGAAGATGCTGGGGGGGCGGGCCTTCTCGGCCTGCAGGGCCTTCCTGTGGCGCTCCTCCTCCTTCCTCCGGCTCCTCTTCATCGTCTTGGGCTTGGCGCCGGGCGACTTGTCCGAGAGCCGCTCCAGGATCTTGCCCCGCAGGCTGAGCTGCGTGGAGCTGTGGCTGCGTTTGCGCGCCTGGGCGTCGTCCACCTGCAGGGTGTGGTCCTGGGGGGCGGGGCCGTCCGTCTGCATCACGATGGAGGGGGAGGAGCTGTGGCGGGTCATGACCTCGCGAGGCTCCTCCGCCTCCTCCCCCGTCGACTCCATGGTTACGGACAGGAACTCCAGGGTGCCCCCCGCTAGCATCTCAGGAAGGGTCTGGGGGGTGGGGAGGGGGCCCGGGGGTGTCCAGGGTGAGGGGGGGTCCCAGTGGAGGTGTCCGAGGAGCAGCTGTCCGAGTCGCTCGGGGGCCAGGCCTCCGGTGGGGGTCGGGGGCTCCGCCTCCACCTCCACCTCATCCACCTCATCCACCTCCCCCTTGTCCACCTCCCCCATCACCTTGTCTATGACCGCAGCCAGCACTAAGGCCACCACTTCTTCAATAGAACCCTCATCCTCCTCCTCATCCTCCTCTTCCTCCTCCTCCCCGGTCTGGCTGTCCGCTGGGGCGGCGTCCGGCCCCCCTAGAGCCACGCCCCCCCCCTCCTGCTCCTCGAAGCTGCCCTGGTCCAGCGTGGAGGAGCGGGAGGCGCTGGACTCGGAGCTCCCTGGCTCCACCTGCTGGTCCGAGGGCTGGTACTGCAGGTTCTCACTGCTCAGGCTCAGCAGGGACAGGCTGTCACTCAGAGGGTTGACCGTCAGGCTGAAGGGCTCCATGTCACCCAATGGCAGGCCTCGTAGGTGCTCGGGGCCCGCCCTCAGGAACTCGCCCGGAATCTGGTTGAAGTCTGAGAGGAGAGGAGACATGGAGAGGAGAGGAGGAGGAGACGAGACAAAAGAAAATAAACAGACATCCCCTCGATAACCTTCCTGACACCCAGTAGGCTCCACCTTTGACCCCGCACGCATCTCCATCGTTCCCCCCTCCCTCCACTCACTGTCTGAGAAGCCCGAGTCCTTCATGTAGATGGGCTCTGAGGGGTCGTGCTCCGGCTGTCCGGGGAAGGCCTGGGCCCAGTGCCGCTGGTTCTGGACCCTCTGCACAGACACGCGGTGGGTCTTGGGGTGCAGCAGCAGCAGCAGGAGGGGCTCCAGGACGCGGGCGATGTCGTGCCTCTGCAGGACCTGGTTGAGCCAGGCTCGGCCCACAGCGCTGGCCGACGGGTCCCAGTAGCTCAGGCTGTCCAGCATGATGAACAGAGACCTGGGGGGAGGGATGGTGGGACATATTAGGGTGAGGCGGCGGTGAGAACGTGGCTGTCTCGTGTGGAATGTCATCGTGATAAAAGTGTGTAGGCAGACACTTTTATCCACGACATACAGGGGGGTAATATGATCTGCAGTCAATTGTTCTTCCCCTGAGCTACTCCTGTGTGTGTGTGTCTGTGTATGTGTGTGTGTGTGTGTCTGTGTGTGTCTGTGTGTGTCTTTGTGTGTGAGAGTGTCCGTGTGTGTGTGCGTGTGAGTACTGGTAAAGCGAGCGAGACACCAGGGTGATGCTGTGCAGGGAGGTGGGCCCCACCTGTCGAAGGTGCGGTTGAAGGGAGAAGACTTGGTGATGTTCAGGTCTCTGGTCAGGTGCCACAACACTGAGAACTTCACATGAGCCTCCAGACGGATCCACTGGAAACACACACACACACACACACACACACACTTGAGTAACGAGCCTGGACCACAGTAGTGGTTTCCAGACTTTGGAGCCTGGTGTATACGTGTGTGTGTGTGTGTGCGTGAGTGTGTGTGAGTGTGTTAGTGTGTGTGTGTGTGTGAGAAGGTGTGTGTGTGTGTGTGTGTGTGAGTGTGTGAGTGTGTGAGAAGGTGTGTGTGTGTGTGTGTGTGTGAGTGTGTGTGTGTGACTGAGTGTGTGACCTTGTCCCGGTGCATGAGCTGCTGGCTGATGACGTCCTCACAGATGCTGGAGGAGGGCACCAGGTTGTGCAGCTGGTAGAAGAGCTCCACACTGCGCTGGTGGTGCTGGGGAGTGGCCTCCCCCAGCTGCTCCCACAGGGTCAGGGCTACGCTCTGGAGAGAGAGGGGGGGGTTAGACCGTCAGACCCACTCCAACCACTCCTGGCTGCTAACCAGAAGGTGAGCTACCCTGTTTCAATGCTTGGAACTCCACGTGGAAATAAACTACAAATCCCATGATGCACTCCACCCACCTTGAAGAAGTCAGTCTTCTCCGCGATGTACTTCAAGATGCCCCTGAGTGAGAGGCGGGCGGATCACCACGGCGACGCGGCCCTGGCTCGGGCTCATGGGCGGGGCGGAGTCGGGCCCGCCGATGCTCTCGGCGGACACCATGGCGACGGACTGCGTGAGGCCCACCTGGTCCATGAGCAGGGAGATGGCAACGCCCTGCAGGCTGAAGTCTCCGCCCACGCAGCAGGCGTCCATCAGGGTCTGCAGCCAGACGGACGGACGCACCTGCTCCCCGTCTGCACAGAGTCAACCAGCCAGACAGGCAGGTCACAACATACAGAATCAGTCAGACAAACGCATATAGAATCAGTCCGTTTAAGACATATCGAATCAGTCAGACAGACAGTCATAGACATGTACAGCCGTGGCCAAAAGTATTGGGAGCGACATACATTCTGTGTTTGCAAAGCTTGCTGGGCCTTGGCATGAAATGACTGTTAACATAATTTCAGTAAGTCATATCATCATCAGACAGGGGAAAGTGGGAACTAGTTCTGGCCATGTGAATTGAAATACTGAACCAGCAAACTTTGCAAAACACATTTGTCATGGCCAAAACTTATGGTAGAATCAGTCAGACAGACAGTCAGACAAAGACACATTCAGAATCAGCCAGTCAGTTTAAGCCAGACAGAAGCCAGTCTGAGAGTCAGACAGAGTCGCTCCATCAGTCTCACCAGGCCGCTCGTCCAGGGTGGATGTAGAGTTGAGGTTGCCCTCGGCGATGTAGACGGGGAAGCTGGAACATTCCAGAAAGAGCTGACAGGCGGCGGTGAAGGCCGGCAGACACGCCCTCTGGCCGGGGGCGGAGCCAGGCTGACCGGCCGAGCCGGCTCCCGGTACCACCGGGCCTGGTCGCGTCGCGTGCCCGTTCTGCTGGGTGACCTCAGGAACCGGGGGCCCTGCCCGCACCATCTCCCCCCCCCTGGCCCTCCCCCCGCCCCTGGCCCTCCCCAGGGGTGATGTACAGGGTGATGAGGCGGGAGAGGAACAGCTGGAAGTGCTCCAGGCAGTTCTGCATCACGGGCTTGTCCTGGGGCTTGGCCTGGGCCGGGCCGGGGCCCCTGCGGCTGGTCCTGGGGCAGGGCTGGGCCTCCTCGGGCCCCCCGCCGAGGTCCGCCTCCTCACCGCCGCCCTCCTGGTACTGGACGAAGTCGGAGAAGACGCCCTCGGAGGCGGGCCCGCCGGTGGGGGTGACCCCCCCCCTCGAACACGTCTCCCTCTTCCGGCAGCTCCAGGGTGGTGGGGAGGGGCTGCTGGGGGGAGAGAGAGCAGGGTTAGAACAGAGGACAGCACAGCTGTGGGCGGACACCTGGGCGAGTAAGACCCCACAGACAGACAGACAGACACACAGAGAGCCCATTATGCATACACACAGCCTCGGGGCTTCCCAGCATGCTTTAGGACTGAGGCAACAGTGCGCTCTGGAGTCTGGACTCAGATGGCAGAGGAGACACTCTCCCTGCGGGGGGGGGGAGAGGGTGGGGGGGGGGTCTTCCACTCTGATGGAGAGGGCAGACCTGGGGGACACCCTAGCCCGGTCTCCACAAAAGACAGAGAGTTGGGGAGAGAGGGTGTGTGTGTGGGGCTCAGCTGTTACTAACCACAGTGTGTGTCATGCTCTCTCCTAAGGGCCTTTCCCATGTCAGGGTGAACTATCTGTAATGCTCCAACGAGCACCCACGCACGCACCCAACCACCCACCCACACACCCGGGGGTGGAGACACCTTCAAACGCCTCCGTCGGGGGAGCGAGGAGGACGGCCAAGCCGGCTGTCGGACCACCCAGCCTGGGGAGGGCAGGGAGGGCGCTGGCATGGTTTTGGGGGGTTAGCGCAATATGGCGTGTTCGTGTCTATGGGGCGGGCACAGTATGGCATGGTCGGCAGGATGGGGGGGGGGTTGGTTGAGATGAGAAGGTTGGTCAGGTCTAGAGGGGGTGTTGGCAGGCTGGCAGGACTTGGGGGGGTGGGTGGGGGGGTGGGCAGCTCTGGGACCAGGGGGACACCATGAGGACCGGGGATGGGTGTTATCTGGGCCGTGACTAGTGAGTCTGGTCTGTCCTGCCCAGGGACCGAGCTCACACAGCCCCTAACTGGAGCCAGTACACAGGAGCTCGGCTCACGGCCCCTAACTGGAGCCAGTACACAGGAGCTCGGCCCAGGTCCCCGTAGGAACCGCTACACAGACACAGGGCTGAAGGGGGCTTGAAAGGGGAGATTTATAGAGGGCGGCGGTCCGTTGGCAGCGGGGAACGGTGACCGAGACGGGGAGCTAGTTTGATGTTCGAGGTTGGCAGCGGACACTGTGTTTGGGGGCGTGAGGTCACGGTGCGCTTGCTCTCCGCTGGCCGTAGACCAAAGCGCCGCGGATGTTTACAGGGGGGGGGGCCGGGAGGAACACGGCTCAGATCTGAGGAGCAGAGCAGGAGCAGAGCAGGATCACCACGATCAACCACCGCTATGGAAGCATGCTGGGTACCCCCTGACAGGAAGTGCAGCAGGGCAGAGAGGAAGTGGAGAGATTGACCTCGGGTTCACTGCACCAAGGGCACTCTGGGATATCAGATCCCACCCATCGACACCAGGGCTTGACCAAATAGGAATGACAACAAATAATTGTGCCAGCTCTGAGGAGATCCCTGCTGACCATGGATTAACTATGTTACCCAAATAAAACCTTCATTATGACTCAGGCTTCCCAAAAATATGTTGTCGCCTTGGTAGCTAAAATCTACAACAACATTTACATTTAGTCATTTAGCAGACGCTCTTATCCAGAGAGACTTACAGTAAGTACAGGGACATTCCCCCGAAGCAAGTAGGGTGAAGTGCCTTGCCCAAGGAAACAAC
>CAEFZP010000397.1:0-152500 GCA_903064625.1 Mallotus villosus | reverse complement strand
GAAAGTTGCTCCTCCTCAGACAAAGCAGCCTAGCAGAAACTCACCGGCAGGGTCGTCCGTCGTCAGACGCACGTGAGAGAGAGCAGAGCACTGACATCAACACCGGGGTACAAACTACACAGCGTCTGTGTGTGTCTATGTGTGTGTCTATGTGTGTGTGTGTGTGTGTGTGTGTGTGTGTGTCTATGTGTGCGTGTGTGTGTGTGTGTGTGTGTGTGTGTGCGTGTCCTACCCAGCAGCCAGGCATACAGCCTGCGGTTGAGGGACATGTCTCTCCTCAGCACCACGTGCAGGGCGGCCGACAGGATGCGGATCATGTCTGGCCGGGTGGCCTGGCTCATGTGGAAGGGGAAGCAGAACAAGATGAGGTCCAGCGTGCTCCTCTGGACCAGGACGCTGGAGTCCTGCACCGACGTGCTCACCGCCTCCACCTGCAGGCCGGAGGGCGACACCGCACGTAAGGACCATGCCTTACTTAGAAATTTAGAAACGGGGGACGGCGTCGAATGACTCGAGCCCGCGGAGGCGCTCGTCCGCAGGACACACACGCACCATGAGTACGATGTCGCTGCCCATGACGTAGAGCTGGTCCTCCATGGTCAGCTTGCGGTTGAGGTGCAGCAGGACGAAGGTGACGCCCGGCAGCCGCACGGCCGGGCTGGTGAGGATGCTTCCCCACAGGGCGCTGTAGAAGGCACACTGCTCCACCGCCCCCGCCACCTTCTCCAGCAGCGCGTTGGTCCTGGGGAGGAGGGGGGGGAGGAGGTGTTGAGGTTTGGATCATGTGATATGGGGGGGGGGTTGAAAAATATGTTGTGGTAATGCTGTGAGATATCATATCCCTCTTGACAGCTGAGCTCATGTCCTTGGGGCCTCTCTTCACTTCCTACTCGTGCATTACATGTCATAGTACAGGACCCCTCCCCCCCCCCAACCACACACACACCTCCCCTCCATCACCCGTGTTACCTGTCGTAGTATTCGGAGCCCTCCTCCAGGCCTGGCAGCACCCCGGTCAGCAGGCCCTGCAGGCCTGGTTTGAGGGTCTTCCCCAGGGGCAGGTAGTAGGTCTCGTACAGGCCCAGCAGCGCTGGCTTCACTGACATGGCTGCGTTGGAGAGCAGGGGGAAGAGCCCAGCGCTGTGGCACAGAGCGAGCCGAGGGGACACAAGTCAACATGGGGAAGCCAAAGCACAATGGAAGTAACAGGTTCACACAAATACACGTCGACTTCTTCCTGTATAGCCTGATGTAGAAAACAACATGCTATTGACAGCTAGTACCGCTATATTACAGTACATTTGAGAGTGAAGCTGTCCAGCCAGCCTGTACGTAGATACCCTGTAGAGGCTCTTAGACGGTCTGTCCGGCCTACGTTACCTGTAGAGAAACAGGTCCTTGGCCAGCCTCTTGGGCCCGATGATCTTGAAGATGATCTCGTAGGTCTCCAGGGCCTTGCGGTGCACGCCGCTGGGCAGCGCCGGGTGGAGACACTGGGCCAGCCGTTTGCCGATCGTCAGCTTCTTAGGTACCACCTGGTACTTGGCATTGTTCTGGAGCACCTGGTACAGGCCACAGACGGGGGTTAAGATACAGCCGTGCTTAGTCTGGCAGCACGGTGGGTGAAAAGGCTAGAGAGCTGCCAGGTCGGTGCAAATACTCATCCCTGCGTGAGATGATGTGGGTGGATTTGTTAACATTTACATTTAGTCATTTAACAGACGCTCTTATCCAGAGCAACTTACAGTAAGTACAGGGACATTCCCCCCACCCAGACACCCCCAAGTAGGGTGAAGTGCCTTGCCCAAGGACACAACGTCATTGCATGGACAGGAATCGAACCGGCAACCTTCTGATTAATAGCCCGATTCACTAACCGCTCAGCCATCTGACCCTGTTTGGATGACCCTGTCATTTGTTTGTGTGTGAAGCGCCCGACCTTGTTGAGCTTCCCCAGTGCTGAGATGAGGTCGGCCCATTCGCTGGAGTACTCAAAGTTCTTGAGGGCCTTGTCCACGGCTGCCACATAGTTCCTGTACTTGGAGTCGCTCAGAAGCTCCACCTCTTCCGCGTTCATCCTCCCCTCGGATTGGTCGGCTACAGGGCAACACCGGGCTCACCGACACACATCACCCCTGATGGGGAGAGGGGAGGTGAAGAGAGGGAGACGGCGAGGGGAGACAGAGGGAGAGAGACGGACGTTGAAGAAGGGGAGAAAGAGACCATGAGAGGTGGAGGGATGGAGAAGGGGAGGGAGGGACAACAGGAAGATAATGACTCAAAGTTATGACAGGCCTGAACACTCACAGCCCTATTTCATGCATGAAAGCTTAATCTGTGTCTCGCTATTAAACATGCCGTTAACTCCGGAAACCAGTCAGCCCTTCGGCTGGGAGAGAGGGCTTGTTTATTGACGGGTCACATGATATGCATGAGGTGCAAAGTCTGGCAGGCGGTAGTAAACGGCCAAGCCTGATGAGGTTGGTGGAGACAGCAGTGCTGAATCATGCAACGCATACCGGATCCCTGTGTCTGACACCCCCAAGAGAGGAGGAGAGGTGGAGAGGAAGAGAGGAGAGGAAGAGAGGAAGATAGCTCGCTGATAACAGGGAAATCAACTGAGCAGCCGGGAACCACAATGCCACCCTTTCAACTAAAACTGATTTTCAGATCATGTAAATCCAGATTGAGATGCCACATTCCTCCACTTGATCACATGGCAGACTAGCCAGCACACAATGAAACTTTCTCTTGAAAATGAAGTCAAAAATGTGGCACGTGAAAGGTTTCCCTGGCACTTTAGAGTTGTCACACGAATGTATTGAATGAGAATACTGAATGCATCTCAAATCTCAATCGAAATATAGCCTATGGCTATATAATGTTCTGGGGCAAGCAGCCCATGACTCCTATACATGAATGGCAAAGACCCCTGCAAGGTTAGCTATACAGTCGCCTATTGTTAGGCGGCCTGGCTATTATGGAAAATCAGCCGGTTTGAGCCTCTATATGAACAAGAGTAAAACACACCAGTACTCGTCATACAAAGCAGCTAAATACCCGGACACCACTGATTTGGGAAGGGGGAAACTGTTACAGAATATATCGCTGAACCGTTTATATTTGAGTGATATTTAACAAACAACCCAGAGGTTAACTAGTGTCAAATGTCACACGCAACAACAACCCAATAAAGACACCGGATGCGATTAGGTAATTGTTTAGCTAGCTAGGTAACGTTAGCCATGTTGGCAGGACAAGAAGAGCGGGTGTAAACGTGAATGAATCATGCTTACCGTTATTAAGATATTGCTGAACAACTGTCACTACTCAGAAAACGACTAACGGATAAAAGACACAGCTGTCAGCAGCTGTATCATAAGCAAGCTAACGTCAGCTTAGCTTCCGATTCCGACTCTGCTTCGTTATGTTACTGCTGATGCGCTGCGCTGGGCCCCGGTGTCACTCGATTAAGCAGTCTTTGACACTTGTCATGACGACACAGAAGGCTTGCGAGCCAGTAAGATATAGCTAATCATATCTACATTATTCATAGCTTTCCTTGTGTTTGTCTTGGTGATTTAAACGGCTGTCACCATTACCAGCCCCTGGATACAGTCACAAAGCCCAAACAATCCAATTGACAGCTCCCAGACTGCATTGCAGATTTTTGTACGTTCATCATACTTGTCCGTTAGGACTGGATGTGTTCTACACTACAGCCATAACAGTTCCACTTGCTGAATAGAGCTGCTACAGGTTTAGCATCAGATAGTCTGCTCCATGGCAAATATAGAGGTTTAGGACTATTTTCACTTCTGACAAACCTTGCATTTATTGGGCCATTAACTGATTTGGGCATCCATACTACTGTGTGGTAGCAGTTCTTCTTCAGCAGCTGGGTTACGTAGCTATCAACACAGCACGTGTGTTTCAGTGATGGGTGATAGCATGACCAACGCCGGACCAGTTGGAATATTTCTTGAACTCAGAAAACGGTTGCAAAGTGGACTACTTGTTCTGGGGTTAGTATGTTACAGTTTATGCGGGAAATACATAGAGCTATCTAGCTAGCTACTGCGTAGCTCAATTGTATTAGCACAGCTTTAGATGGCTCGTTAGCAAGCAAGCTAGGGGGTGGTACAGTACCTGCTTTGCAAAAGTATGCATTCTTTCAATCTAGCCAGCAAACCATCCTGTCTGTTATTATCAAGCAACAAGACCGCTGAGTGCGACAGATGCGCCCACTGATGTAGTTATATACACAATACAGACAAAAGTATTGGGACACCTACTGACACCTGTAGGAGCTTTGATTACATCCCATTGAAAATCCATAGGCAATCATATGGAACATTAGGGAGTTTGGGCACTGATGTTGAGTGACAAGACCTGGCTTAAGTTGCGGATGATGTTAGAACCTGATCCTAAATTCTGCCCTTTCCTGTTTTGGCTTGATTATGCTCCATATTAATGCCTATGGATTTAGAATGGGATGTCATAAAAGCTCTTGTAGGTGTAATATGTAGCTGTTCCAATAATTGTGTCAGTATAGTGTAGCCATAAACTAGACCACTAGAGGGGGTAAAATATTGCTAGAAATTGTGTACTCATTCATTTTGCTCAACGTGCCAGCTTCATGTCCAAACTACCGTAGTTTAAACATGTTGGTGAATATACAACTATCAGTAAATGTTATAGGCTTCATCTTGTCTTTATTAGTGTATTACGTTTTTTGTACTATGATGCGCGTGGTTAAAGGGATTTTTAAAGAATAAAACATCAGCATACAAAAAAAAGAAAGAAAGAAGCTTTATCTCAGTGTGAGACAAAAACAATTGCCCTCTTATTGGATATCACTAGTGTGTGATTGTTGCATGGGCCACAAGAGAATCTGAACTGGCTGTTGCAAACCTAATGATGCAGGGGCTGTTTCGATAGAAAACACATTATTTACCCTGGGGAGGGGGCTTGTCCCAGGAACAGACAGAGATACATCGTCGGCTTGTGGACACAATTGCATGGTCTTGCAGACTGGACAGGGGTAACCCATCTTCCATGCTTGAGAAGGTTACACTGAGCTGAAACTGTAGCAGAAACAACAACAACATTCGGAGTTAACTTAGCATTGTCTGACACTTGTGTGTACCCCATTCGTTTATATATATTTTTAAAATCCTTTTTGATGTATTTTTCCTCATCTCTCTTGTATCTAACACACACACACATCCTCGCTCAAAATTAGATAGTATTGCCGTTTACTGTGGTTAAAGGAACATGCCATTATGTTTCACTGTCCTTTCTGTCTCCCAGGAGTGAGGTGGCTGGCAGCCCTGGAGAGGCGAAGGTGACAGCAGGGGAGTCGTGCCTCCTGGTACGCACAGCCAGAGGCCTGCTATCCCTCAAGCTGCCACCAGGGGGTCAGTGTCACACAGGACTCCTTCGTGCAGACCTCCGGACAGGCAGGAGAGGAACTGCACTACAGGATGCGCATCACGATGGACCAGAACATAGACGAAAGTAATAACCTGCTTTAGTGCGGCCTCAAACTCACACGCTATTAAATCTTTTAGGAATTCCATGCTCAAAATAGTCATTTTGAATTTTTTAGACATCAGCTCTTATCTGGGCTTTTACTGTCAGCAGTAGAGTGGAGATGAGATGGGGAATAGCTTACTGTATGTGCTAACTATCCTCTGGGGTCCAGCCAGCCCACACACACACAGATTATCAGTCTGAGTCACTACAGTATGAGCTGTTACTGTGATTCACAGTTTAATGGACACCATCAGTACCTCCCCCGGAGTCAAGCGAGCAGCCATTAATATTGACCCAGACACCGGTGAAGTGAACAGCTCCTCACTCCGCCGGTCCATCCTTCCTCCCTTCCCCGTCTTTCTTTAGTCCTTTCTTCTTTCCTTCCTCCAGTTATCCATACCTGTCTATCTCGAGTCCTTCCCCCCCCTCCCTCCCTTCCCTGCCTGGTGAGTGGTGAGGAAAGGGCAGGTGCGTGCTCTGTCTGTGAGGACAGTGCCGAGCGAGACGGAGAGACAGACAGGGACAGCTGGGGGAAGCTTCAATGACAAATCCAATCACCAAGCAGATGGATGTCTTCTCGTCCTCCCAAGCTGCTGCCGTCCAACCAGGATTTATTGACTGCGGTCCTCTAGTGCAAGGCGAAGACCTGTTTGCTAACTCTGACGTTTGTCTCTGTCTGTGTGTGTGTCTGTGTGTGTCTCTCTGTGTGTGTGTGTGTGTCTCTGTGTGTGTGTCTGTGTGTGTGTGTCTCTGTGTGTGTCTCTCTGTGTCTGTGTGTGTGTGTGTGTCTCTGTGTGTGTGTGTCTCGTGTGTGTGTGTGTGTGTGTGTGTGTGTGTGTGTGTGTGTGTGCGCGCACGCGTGTGTGCTCTCTTTCAGAGCCCTGTTGGGATGTGATGGAGAGGCTGAGGGTGCAGGAGACCTACAGCTTCACCTGCCAGGCCTGTGGCACCAGACTTCTGCAGGACAGGTGAGGAGGAGGATAGTAATGAGGAGATGGAGGACGATGAGGTGAGAGAGGGAGAGGAGGAGGAGGAGGGGAGTGACGGGTGGAAGAAGAAATAAAAGAAAAACTGTAGGAGGATGAATATTCCTTTTCCTCCCACTTCCCCTGCGGCGAGTATTCTCCCCCTCCTCTTCTACACTGAGTCAACAGAGAGGAGACGGGTTCATTTGGAGAAGGAACTGTTTTCTAACTGGGTCTGCAGACTATACAGTGTTCTTTGTCTGCTGTCTTCAGTGTTCCAACTGGGTCTGTCTTCCCAGGGTGTTCCGGCGTGTTCTACCTCTGCCTAATGGGAACTGGAACGCCCTGGTGGATGACTGGTGCTGCCACCCGGACCCCTTCGCCAACCTCAAGCTCTTGCCCCGACCGGAGGACTGCCTCTTGGGCGACTCCTACTTCCTGCTGCCCTCTGACAGCGGCTGCCGGGACACCCTCACACAGGAGGTCCAGGAACTCACAGACACAGAGGAGGGGGACACCTCGGGGAACCAAGGTGACCAATAGTGAAGTGATTGGGGCTAGGACGCTGGGGGCTAGGACGCTGGGGCTGGGACGCTGGGGCTAGGGGAATAGGGCCAGGGGACTGGAGGAAACTTGTCCTGGATCTTTTTGAGAAGCTAGACCAAGGTTTGTATACACAGAGGAAAACAAAGCCACCGTCACCCCAAACCTCCCTCTCTCCTCCCTCTCTCCTCCCTCCCTCTCTCCTCACTCTCTCCTCACTCTCTCCTCCCTCTCTCCTCCCTCCCTCTCTCCTCCCTCTCTCCTCCCTCTCTCCATCTCTCCCCCCAGCAGGATGGATGTCTCTCTGCTCCTATCCTTCACTCTCTGTTCAGCTTGGGCTGTTTCTCTGGCTGGGATGGGGGGAGGGGCAGCGGAGGAAGAGGGATTGAGAGAGAGAGAGATAGAGAGAGACAGAGAGAGAGAGGCATTTCAGGACACTCAGTGTCAGTCTTGCTCAGGTGCCTTTCTCTGGTCGGTTTCCTCGACTGGCGAGCTCATCGATTGCTCATGTTGTAAACAAGGTGAACTGTCTTTTTTTGGTGTGTGTGTGTGTGTGTGTGTGTGTGTGTAGAAACCATGTCGTAGACGAACCGTTATCTCCTGCCAGAGCTGCTCTCTGGCCTGGGAGAGGCTGTCACACCAGGTACACACACACACACACCACACACACACACCACACACCATACTGCTGATTAAGGATGTTCAAGGTGCTGTACAACTGTGCATGTATATGACTATAACCCCCCCTCCATGCCTATAGACACTCTGAAGCTGTATATCACAGAGGTGGAGGTGAGCCAGGAGGATGGAGACAGTATCGGGGGGGGCATCTGGAACCAGCGAGGGGGAGGGACAGGAGGCGGACAGGTAACAGCCCCGCATGTGCTGACACACGGCTCTAGATGTAAACACGGTGTAGGATCCTAGATCCTTGTGTGTTAGCGTGTTAGCACAGTGTAAGGTGCTAGATGTGAGTGTGGGTGTCCCATGGCTCCAGTGTCTGATCCCCCAGTGTTGTATGGGGTGTCGTCCAGGCGTGCGTCCAGGTGTGCGTTCCTGGAGAGGACGCTGGCCGCCAGGCTGCTGGAGCTCTCCTCGTCCCAGAGCATCTTCCGCTTCTCCATCCAGACCTCCGACCAGCGGGCCCACATCCTGGTGAGACGTCCAGGAAGCAGGGAGAGAGGGAGGGAGAGAATGAGGGGGAGGAATGGGGGAGGGGGGAGGGAGAGAGAGAGAGAGAGGGAGGGAGGGAGGGAGGGGAGGGAGGGAGGGAGGGAGGGAGGGAGGGAGGGAGGGAGGGAGGGAGGGAGGGAGGGAGGGAGGGAGGGAGGGAGGGAGGGAGGGAGGGAGGGAGGGGGAGGGAGGGAGGGAGGGAGGGAGAGAATGGGGGGGGGGAGGGAGGGAGTGAGGGAGAGAATCAGGGGGTGGAGGGAGGGAGAGAATGAGGGAGAGAATGGAAGGGAGGGAGGGAGGGAGGGAGGGAGGGAGGGAGGGAGGGAGGGAGGGAGGGAGGGAGGGAGGGAGGGAGGGAGGGAGGGAGGGAGGGAGGGAGGGAGACCCTGATGAAAGCGTGGGTGTAGTAGGGAAGATTCGATTTTTTGCCTTGTGCGAAAGGAAGGTGACATTTCCCTTGCGTTGGTGAGGTGAAAGTATGCAATCGAAGCGGTGTGTGTCGTCGGAGAGCGGGAGACAGGGAAGAGACAGTGTGAGTAACGCCTGCGTGTGTAACGCCTGCGTGTGTCTCCTCAGCTGTGGCTGCTGAACAGTGACTCCCTGGTGCTGTGGGCTCCCGAGGAGGCCGTCACGGCCGACTCCCCCAGCCTCCGCCCGCCTTCCCCCAGCCAATCACACGCGGCCGCCAGCGCCATGAAGCTACTCTACGTGGACTGCGCCGCCTCCGAGGACGACAGCTCACAGCAAGAGTACGACACACTCATCCGTCCGTCCATTCCTCTATGTCTCATCTGTGTCATCCATCTCATCTGTGTCATCCCGTCCCGTGAGTGTGTGCGTGCGCCCCTCGCCGCACGGAGTAGATGTGTCTAATGAATCCCCGGCATCAGTGAGGTCTCGTCTAATTGAATCCTGCCTGTCACTGAGGGAGACGCTGATTTGATTACTTCTGATTGGACAGAAAGGCGGCAACACTGTTGGGCCAAAATCAACAGTGACCCGTTCATCAACTTCCTGCTGACATTCTCTAGGCTGTGTGTGAGAGTGAGAGAGAGAGAGAGAGCGAGAGAGAGAGAGAGAGAGAGAGAGAGAGAGAGTTCCGCCCAGCCTCTGCACAGATGGCTTTACCTGGATAACTGGATCATCTTCACCCTTCATGACAGGACATCCATCTCTCTCTCTCTCTGCTCCTCTCTCACTTGCACACGCCCTCTGTCTCTCTTTATGGCTATCGCTCCCAGGCACACATTTCTCTCTGTCTCCCTTTCTTTCTATTTGACTATTGCTCCTGACTGTGTGTGTGTGTGTGTGTGTGTGTGTGTGGTGTGTGTGTGTGTGTGTGTGTGTGTGTGTGTGTGTGTGTGTGGTGTGTGTGTGTGTGTGGTGTGTGTGTGTGTGTGTGTGTGTGTGTGTGTGTGTGTGGTGTGTGTGTGTGGTGTGTGTGTGTGTGTGTGTGTGTGTGTGTGTGTGTGTGTGTGTGTGTGTGTGTGTGTGTGTGCGCGTTCCAGACTGATCACAGACTGGGACAGGACCGTGAGTGTCCATCCTCTGGAACTGCCTCAGACGACCTGTCTGGAAGTGCTCCGGCTGCTGACCACTTCCACTTCCTGTTTACCTCCGTCCCTGCAGCGCTGCGATGCCTATCAGGTGAGGAGCATTGTGGGGTAGCACAGGTGGAACACCCCCCCGGCCTGAGATCCTCCCGGCTCGTCCGGGAGGCTGAACTTCACGGATGGGTTCAGGCGTCTAGGATGACAGATGTCTGCGTCTGTTCTGAACAACCCCTCGAAACACTCGTGGTACAAAATGTCCCCGTCTGGCAAACTGTAGTTGCTTTAGTTGAGTGCGTTTAGAGGCTGTGTGTGGCTGCTGTGTGGGTGTGCTGTATACAGGTACCACCGTGTCTCTGATAAAGACACCGCTTCCTTCCTGCCTGCCTGCCACGTCAGGAGAAGACACTAATTACCAGTTCGCTGCTCTTCCACCATCACGCCTCGTCTCATACATCCCTCCTTGTTTTTCTAACTCCTCAAGCCCTTTTCTTCACTTTACGGAAAGCTAGAGAAACGAGGTGGGGGATGGGGTGCGCGAGGAGAGGAAAGGAGAGAAGGAAATGGTGATTTACACTTGGATACTTCGATTTGAGACGTCTAGAGTTACAGGAAATGTTGTGTTCTGTCTGAGAGCCGCTCCTCTGCTGAGGGTAATGGTGTGGAGCTTAGCTGCGTCCGCTCCAGGGACCAGACAAACAACAGCTATACCCAGCCCCCCCTGACGTCAGCCCCCAGCCTCGCTCCCCCAGCCCCCAGTCCGCAGCCTCCAGCCACAGCCCCGGCCCACAACCCCCAAACCCACAGCCAGCCCTGAGAGAGAGGCAGGTGTGGCCTTGGGTTACACAAGAACCTAATTCATCATCATGGTCCAGACCCAGAACTCCAGAGTCAGAGAGGCAGCAGATGGACCCCACACACACACACCCACACACACGCGCCCACCCCTCCTCCCCGGCCCGCGTTCAGACTCAGTGAGACCGTTCTCCCGATGCCGATTAAAGCTGTGAACGCCGGCGGTCGGGACAGACAGGGTAATGGTTGTTAATGTGCTGGTATTTATAACCACCCAACCAGGGGGCCCAGAGAGAGAGAGAGAGAGAGAGAGAGAGAGAGGACCACAGTGCCACGGAACACTGCCCCCTTTAAATATCAGACCTGAATAACACTCCAGCCAGCTCTTTTTTTAGCCCCGTTGTTTTGGCCCCCTCGCGCTCACGGCTCGTCTCCGTCTGCTTTGCGCTCGTCGTGTTCACCGCGTGTTCCTAATGGTGTTCACGCGCGGGTACGTTTCAATCCCTGATCCCCTGATCTCATCCCAGTAACTCACCTTTTTTGCATTGTGACGGTGACGTGAGCTGGGCTTGGCATGTGTTTCTTTTGAGTTGACGTATCTAGGCAACGGAGGATGAAAGAAAGGTGTCTCTACATCTTCCATACTGTAGCCTTTTTCTTACTACCTCCTGTGCTCTCTGTTGCTTTCGTTTCAAGGTGGCGTACCTGAGGATGTGAGGTCATGGGTCATTCCTCCCAGAGGAGACAGCTGTTCTCTGAAGATGACCAGAACCTGCCGCCGAAACCTGGAGAATGTGGTCAGGTGACCCATGAAGCCAGGTCAGGTGGCCTAGACATCTAGTCATGTGATCATCCCATGGGCACAATGAACGATGGTGGTGCCATGTTAAATGTGTCGGAACGTTACGTGAAGTTTTATCTGTATTTTTTTACTCCCCTCCTTTCTGTATGAGAATAAAACATTGTAATTGGCTCAGTGTGTGCGCCCTCAGTTCTTGTGATGTGTGTGTGTGTGTGTCTACATGTTCTAAAGCATGGGTGGGGGGTTGTCATTTTCGGCAAGTCCAAAAAGAAAATGATATACAATACTCAAGTGAATGCAACATTTCCCTGCGTGCGCTCGCGTTACCTGTGGGTTTTAATTCATGATCAGGGAGCCCTTCAGTTGCATGAGCCGGTGAAGTCAAACCAAAAAAAACTATCTGAAAGCTTCATAATAAAGTATCGCTGCAACTGTTGTTTCTGCCGGGGGGACAGACACATCAAAAGGTCATGTGATGAGTCAGCCTACACTCTATACTTAGAGACGCCGTGCTTTGTCTGACTCGCAGCAGAAAGAACTCATTCGAGTATGTAAAACTCTCCAGGCCTGAGCTTGAACTCCCTGCCTCTGCAGGCGCGGATCACACACGACCCCCCCCCGTCTCCCCGGCCAGCGAGCGCACACTTGCTGTCTGCTCAGGTTAGACACCTCCACCTAACCGCCACAGACAGTTGTTTAGCAGGAGGTCGTGGTGCCTTCAGACAGGGTCTTTGTTGCCGGGGCTCCAGCAGCTGTGTTTCCCGGTTGCTGGGCAGGATGTGCCGAGCACTGAACCAACCAAGCAGCCCGCTGATGAGAGCGGCAGCACGTAGACCTGTCCCCCAGGCGAGCCGTCACAGCCGAGAGGGACCCGGCTAATTAGATCGTCCAGAGCGGCGCGAACAATACTGCTCTTCCTCTGGCCTGGCAGAGACAAAGAGGCTCCGTCGATGAGCAGGCTGCGCAGGCACAGGAGCTGAACAGGGCTGAGCAGACCGGGGAGCCGCTCTGATAAGCGGAGGAGAACCAGGCGGAGAAAGAACCAGCCTGTAGTGTTCTCGGGGGTCACTGTGATGTGCCGCCACCATAAGGCCTGGCTGCCTGCTTGTCCGTCTGGATCCTTGGCAATTAACCCCCGGGAGATGACACAGGGTGTCAAATGAAAAGCTCTCGTCTCTTTCAAGTCCACAGGTTGACATTGTGATGCTCATTAGTGGGCTCCGCTGCTCATATTCATAAAACGGACGCGCGGGGCCGGATTTCGGCGCGTTCATTAATGGTGCGCTTGAGGACTGTGTGTGCGCGTTTGTGTGTGTGTGTGTGTGTGTGTGCGCTGGTGAGACAGCTCTGTGTTTTCCCCCCCTCTTATGTAGGAATGTGCATGTGAATATATATATATATATATAGAGAGAGAGAGAGAGAGAGAGAGCGAGAAGAGGAGAGAAGAGGACAGATTGTGCTTGGCCCTCTGAAGACTCCAGCTTCACTGGAACTCAACCTGTCATCTGATGTGGTTAACTGGGCTTCCTCCTCAAGCACTGAGCCATCTCTCCCTGCAGGTGTTGAAGAGCTGATCTGGAGTCAGCGTGGTCCCGGAGCGCCTGATCCGGGATTGGTGCTCTCATATCAGAGGAGCATGGCAAAGCAACGGCCCTGAACTTTGACCCCAGACGCCCTCTGCTCCCAGGGAGCAGATGAGATGAGAGCCTCTGGGGGACCTGTCCCGCCGCTGTCCCTGGGGGTCGCCTGTTTCATGTCATGTTTGTTTCCTGTTGTCTTTAGAGGACAGGGTCGCCATGCAGGTGTCTGTCATGTTCTGATGACGAAATGAAATAAGAGGCTTTTATGCAGATTCAGAAGAAGGGCGTCGCGGGTTTTAAGACCTGCTAAAGCCGCGGGCCGCCTCCTCACTCCGGTCTCTCTTCGTCACCCTCTCTGTCTCCCTCCTCCCTCTTCCTCCCCTCCAAGGCCTCTGTAACTAGTCTAAAGGGTATACAGGCTTTCTAAGGGCTGTCGAGGGACTCATTATCGGGCAGCGCGCCTCCCACGCCTCGCCGCTACACCCTGCAGTGTCTCGCCCATGGAAATGCCATGCCTGCAGGCCGGGTCTCAGCACACATCCAGTCTGGCCCCCGGGCCATGGAGTGTCAAGGTGACATCCGGATTTGGAGCCTGGATGTGAGAGGTGGGGCCTGGCAGGACTGGTGTAACATCGAGCCTGTTTGTGTGTGCAGTTTGGGGAGGAGTTGACAAATAGATCGGCGAAGTCAGCTAGCGACGACGAGCGAAGTCAGCTGAACGAGGCAGCCAAAGCCCCTCAGGTGATTGGCCGGAGACACACTGTGAAAGAAATCACGCATGCGGTTATTCTTATCCACCTGCCGTATCTCACATTTGTAACCTGTCCTCGTGACAGCGTGCGACAGTGCCAGAAGTGACAGGTGCTGAGAGGGCCAGACAGTTAGCCTAGCCTAGCCTAGCCTGGGAGTGGGGCTGGAAGAGAGTTAGCCTAGCCTAGCCTAGCCTGGGAGTGGGGCTGGAAGAGAGTTAGCCTAGCCTAGCCTAGCCTGGGAGTGGGGCTGGAAGAGAGTTAGCCTAGCCTAGCCTAGCCTGGGAGTGGGGCTGGAAGAGAGTTGCAGATCAGCCAATCTGCTCCCTGTCAGAGCAGCTCTGGGGAAAGGCACAGTCGGAGCCACAGACCCTGGTCTCTCTTGTGTGTGTGTGTGTGTGTGTGTGTGTGTGTGTGTGTGGTGTGTGTGTGTGTGTGTGTGTGTGTGTGTGTGTGTGTGTGTGTAGGTGTGTGTGTGTGTCTGTGTGAGCAGACCCTCTGTGTGTCCCAGGGCTTGTGCAGCTGCTCTGGTTCAGCGCAGCCAGGAGGCATCATCAGAACCACATGACCCGGGTCAAAATACTTATCTGTGCTTCACAGATCGTGCCTTTCAGAATGGAACCCAGGTCCTTGTCCCAGTCATGCAAAACCCCGCTCCCTTTACACCCCCAGAATACAAATACACCACAGTGTATTACACCACAGTGTATTTGTATATATGTATATATGTATATTTGTCATACACAGATGATTTGATCCGTGGTGACGCGTGTAGGGGTATTTCAACCTGTGGATCGAAAGCGAAATGCTCCTTCGCTGATGCTAATCTTCAAATGATGATCAAACAGTTTGTGTGTTGTGTGTGTGTGTGTGTGTGTGTGTGTGTGTGTGTGTGTGTGTGTGTGTGTGTGTGTGTGTGTGTGTGTGTGCGCGCGCATACAGTCCGTGAGCAGACGAGCAGAGAGATGGACGGCGCAGAGGAGAGGACAGGAGAGAGAGAAAGAATGGAGCGCCCGTTTCTGTTCCCTCCCTCCCTTCTCTTTCCGCTCCCTCACACCCCACTCCGCCTCTCTCTCTTTTATGATTTGATCCCTCTCTTCTGCTTTCCGGTGCTTCTCTCCATTCCACATGGTTCTCATTTTGTGTGTGTGTGTGTGTGTGTGTGTGTGTGTGGAGAGAGAGAGAAGGGGCTGTGTGGGCGGCTGTGTGTGTGTGTGTGTGCCCTGGCCTCAGGACAGAACAACAGCATTGTCTTCATGTGATTAGCTCGGCAGAGCCGGACGCACAGCCAAACAACGCCCAGCAGACACACACACACCGTAACACGAGTGTGTGTGTGTGTGTGTGTGAGTGTGTGTGTGTGTGTGTGTGCAGAGCACGTTTAATAGTCCCACAAGAATCCGCCCCTCTCCGTGCTGGATATATTCGGGCTACATGCGGTATCTCTGTATCGTGAACACAGGAAGTCGTCGAGACCAGAGTGTTCCTCTGGTTGGCTGAGTGATTGGAACACTTAGCACATCATTCTCCCTCTCAGAGTTGTGTGGAGCCTGGAGTTCCACAC
Source organism: Mallotus villosus (assembly GCA_903064625.1). Classification (NCBI taxonomy): domain Eukaryota; kingdom Metazoa; phylum Chordata; class Actinopteri; order Osmeriformes; family Salangidae; genus Mallotus; species Mallotus villosus. Next base: position 137,241 of record CAEFZP010000397.1, on the reverse strand, counting down.
CCCCCACCCCCCCCACCCGCCACCCCCCCCCCTTCCAACACCCCCCCCCCTCCCCCCACCACCCCAGGCTCTGGATGTGTGAGGTGCGTGAGCCAGAACTCCCTGTCAGTGTGAAGGCTTTCTTCTTCTCCACGATGGAGTCTCCTCTGCGGCGCTGACAGAGTCAGGCTCTGACCCACTCACACCCAGAGGAGAGGAGGTGAGGGTGGGGTGCTGTGCGGGGAACATCATCGTCTTCATTTTTCCATATTTTACTCTTCAGAGAGAGCTTCGTTTTCCCCCAACCCCCATCCACACGCATACTTTCATAAAGCCTTTCGCCTGAGAACATTTGAGCTTTTTCTTCCCCCCCCCTTCGTGTCATCCTTGCGATGCCATAGCTTGTTTCTTCCTCTGTAATTCACTGTCAGCCCGACTCCTCCCTAACGCTGTTCTGTCAGACGCTTCTCTTCTCTGATCCGTCTCTTTACTTCCCTCCTCCTCTCTCTCTCTTCTCATTTCCGCTTCGCTCTGTCTTTACCTCTCCCCTCCTCTCTCTCTCCATTCTTCTATCCTCTCCTCCTCTCTCTCTCTCTCTCTTGCTACGTTGGGTTTATTTCTCTCCTCTGCACTCTCTATTTCTCTCCCGTAATCTCAATTTGTTTCTCTCTCTCTTCCTCTCTCTCTCTTTTCTCTCCCTCGGGGGGTCAACTGACCGGACGAGAGACTCTCTGCCTGCGTCTCTCTGCTGGCCAATGAACGCGTACAGCTGCACTATGTTACCCTGTTGTTGTGTGTTGTTGCGTGTTTACGGTGTGATCACCTTCATCTTTGCGCTTTGCAACAATCACAGCATCTGTCAGCACTCAGTAACAATTAAACATCTGGTTGAGCGAGAGTGGGAGAGTGGGAGAGTGGGAGAGAGGGACAGCGAGGGAAAGAGAAAGAGGGGCACTTGGTGCACGATATATAAATAGAGCGAGATGGAGAGAGAGGGACAGAAAGTGAGAAAGAGGGAGGTAAATGTCCTTGTTTGTTCACTGCCGTACATCCATGCTCCCAGACAATCCGTGGTGTAGTGTGAATATGTATGTCTGCCCCAGGGGGTTATGGGCTGGGAATTGTTGCCTGTCCGTATTATCTTCTTCCTCTCGGACACAGTTTCCCTGCATCTGTCTGTCTGTCTCTCTGTCTGTGTCTCTGTCGGTCTGTCTGTCTCTGTCTGTGTCTCTGTCCTTCTGTCTCTCTGTCCGTCTGTCTGTCTCTGTCTGTCTCTCTGTCTGTGTCTCTGTCTGTCTGTCTTTCTGACGCTGTATGTATGTTGACCTGTCTGCTCGCCTCTCTGGTCACTATCTGTCAACCTGTACGTCTGTGCACAGTTATCTGTGTGTCTGTGTGTCCGTATGTCTGCCTACGAGCAGATCTAGCGTCTGTCATCCAAATGTCCGATCGATGTTGATTTGAAACGTTTCAGACTTTTGCCTAATCTAAAACCCATCAACAGCAGCGTCACCTTGACTCCCAGCCAAACACACACCCTGCCCTCCATGTTTCTCCTTCTCTCGTGCTACCTGACACGTGTCCGCGTTCAAACATCGACGCCGTGCGTAGCGACACGGCGGCGGAGACGAGCCCAGATGGCGGGCGAGAGAGAGAGAGAGAGAGAGAGAGAGAGAGAGAGAGAGAGAGAGAGAGAGAGAGAGACGGCGAGGGCTTGTTGTCAGTCGCGTCTCCCCTAATGGCCGTTGTTCACGGAGAAGAGAGATGTTCTCTCCCGTACTCTGCGCGCCCTCAGAACTAACAAGGCCCTGCGGCCGTCCTCTACGCGGCTCCCTCTCATGCCTGGGATCTGATTTCAAAAATGATTTATCTGGGAGTGGCGTTCCAGTCCTCCTCGCTCCTGGATGGCGGGGAGGGGGAGGGGGGGGGGAAAGAGAGGCGAGGGAGAGAAGAGCAGGGGCTGGAGAAGCCGAGAGAAGACCATCTGTATTCACTCGTCCGCTCAGGAGTAGAGACAAGCGGTGGTGTCGTGCTGTCAGGGCATGAGAGAGGGCCTCGTGGCTGCGGTCTAGACAGACAGACAGACAGACAGACAGACAGACAGACAGACAGACAGACAGACAGACAGACAGACAGACAGACAGACAGACATGTAAACAGGTTGACAGGCAGACAGACCAGTCGCCAGATGTGATCACATGGTCCTACCCAGGCCAGCCAGGCTGGGTCCAAGCTGGCTCCCACATAGCTGAGGGGATTTGAGGAAGAGGCTTATAATCCTCTCCTCTACCCCAACAGAGAGCAGGAATGTGCTTTTATCAAGACAAATTAGGTTTCCATCTCAAAATGCCAAGTCATGACAATGCTCCACTACAGAGAAAGAGAGAGAGAGAGAGAGAGAGAGAGAGAGAGACAGAGAGAGACTAGCCCCCACTAGACTAGTTTGGTGTTTGGTTCAACAAAGGTCAGGTGGGGTATGTCAGGGACCTGGACCAGGTTGCCAACTTGGCAACTCCTTAGAGAACTTTTACAGATACACACCATGGCCTCACACAGACCCCTAAAGTCCACACACAAACACACACACAGACACACACACACAGGGAGGGGTAACAAGTAACAAGAGAGGGCATCATTGACCAAACCTTTGACATGTGGACAGTATCAGTGGTCTGGTCAGGGACACACACACATACGCACACAAACACACCTGACACATATCTGATATCTTCATACAGCACTCAGGTTACCCAGCACTTTAATATATTACATTTCATGTGACGGTTGGGGGGCTATGTGTGTCTGTCTCGTCTGTGCCCCAGGTCGGCTGGCAAACGACCGTGTTGGCACGGAGACCCACTGATCAGCCCCTCCTCTGAGGCAGAGTCAGTCACGACAGGATGGCAGTGTGGGGGTAAGGGGGTGGGGGCTATCTGACAGCGGGGGGCCTGAGATTGTTACCAGAGCAACAGCGGCGGAGTGTTTTCCATAAGCACTCAGGTTCCACGTACAACGTTACGGGCTGATCTTCTTACTGTAAGCGTTCACACAAACACACACACACACACACCCAAAGGGTAAATGATGCTCTTGTACTCTCTTTCTCATCCATCCCAAATCAGCCGGCCGTAAGCAGGGACGGTTATTTTATTCCGATGGGACTCGCCACTTCCTTTTGCCACGGTCGGACGAGCATTGTAATTTGGAAAAACTGCATATTCTCCAAGAGTCTTGGGGGTGCGAGGCCTCGTGGGCTCTGCGTGGCGTGGCGCCGTCTCTGCCATCCCCGCCGCGCTGCCGAGGTGACGAGGTCGTTACTCACGGCGACACGGTCCGCTGGCCAACAGCATATTACCTGCCGTTTAATAACCATACCTCCTTAGATTCACACACGCACGCATGAATACTGTAGGTACACACACACACACACAGACCCTAACCCTAACCCGATACACTGATGTGCAAAAACACATTGTGGAAATAATCCGTTATGTCAGTTCCGGATACGACTCCCCGAGATACACTGGAGTCTTTGTTTCACATATTGCACGGATACGGTCGGAGACAGGCTGTGGTGTTGCTACGACAACACACGTTAATACACTGTGTAACCTCGGAATAAATAACTACCGTGCTTAGAATTGTTTCACGGAACATCTGTCTGAGTTCGCCTATTCAACCAACCCCATCTCCTTCTGTACTGACCTTGGTTGCCCAGACTGGGCTGACCGAGTCCCGCGTTCCCACATGGCTGGACATCCATCTCTCTGGACTTATTTGGACATGAAAGAACAACATTGGCTTTTAAAGCTTTGTCTGTTTCTCTCAATCTGGCTGCTCCACGGTGAGGACAGAAAGGTGGACCGACACACACACACACACACACACACACACACACACACACACACACACACACACAGACACACACACGCAGACTTGATATTCAACCTTTCCCCTCTCATCGCTGTTTGAGTTGGCTTGTGCTCACAAATGAATCAAGTTGGTGCTAACATTCCTGTCTTGTTGCAGGGAGAAATTGCTGTGCAACTGGGTTGTGTGTATCTGGAATGGTGTGTGTGTGTGTGTTTGTGTGCTAGTGTGTATCATTTAACTCCTCCCCCCAGCTTCTCCTTCTCCAGCTCTGGTTTCACACCTCTCTAACATGAGAGGATAACAACTACCTATACACACATGCACTCACACACACACACACACACACACTTTCCAACGATGCACACTTTCATCAAGCCGCACCTCATTGTACTATAGGAAGCCTTCCTACACTGCCTACACCTCTCCCCCATCTCTTCCTCCCTAGACGCATGACTACCAGAGTTGGAATAGTGGTTCCTGTTCGACCCGTTTTCTGGGATTTGTGTTCCAAATGACGTTCGTTTCTCATGCGACCGAAGGAAAGCTGTGCTGAGGTTCGAAAGACAATTTGAATGTACCAACCCACAGTGTTTGGATATGTGTGTCGGAGCCCGTCCCAGACGAGGTGTAACCCGCCTGTCAGTCAACGGGATGGAGGATCTCTCCAGACAGGCGCCGTGTCAGCGGAGAGATTGAGCCATGGATGATGTTTCCATGAGCTCACCGGTCACGGTCGAGAGGCGGTTAGACGTCAGACGGCGAGGGTACGGTCACAACACGAACACTTCACCCACCCGACACACTCACCCGACACTCCCGCCACACGTACACGCCACTCGCACGTCACTCGTCACGCTCGCGTCGCCTCGCACACCATCGCGAAACGCACAGACATCTTAGTACTCTCTCAAAACACGCACACACAGCTCTCCTCAGAACACACACCTCGCCTCCCCCCCCCGAGAAACACCCTCGCCGCAACACGCACACACCTTCCTAGCAACGCGCCACTCTGACATCACACCCGGACGCACACTTCGCTCCCCTTCCCGTCACCCCGCCACCCCCCCACCCCCCCGGCGGCCAGATGCTCGGTGGCAGGCCTCTCTCAGAGAGCCGCCGCTGCTGCTGTCACATCGACTCAGTCTTCATTTGGAGGAAGGGGTGTTTCATCAAGCCCAGCACGCAGCTGCGGGACGCCGCCGCGGTGCCACTCCACCGCCACCATCAATCCACATTATGAATGAGGGAGGGAAGGAAATATTGCTGAGGGACCTGGAGCTGGGGGCTAGGCCTGGGGCTGAGGATAGGGCTGAAGATTGGGGCGCTTGGGGGCTGGAGGGTTGGGACGTGGGACGGGGCCTGAGGGAGGGTAGAGGCTGGGGGGGGAGGGGGGTGCCAGGGCCGGGGGTTAGAGCTGCAGTTTCACCTGGATTTGAGGCTGGGGCTAGATCCCAGTGAACCAGGAAGCAGGGAACCATCTCCACAGCCGAGGCTGCTGTGAAAGGTCAGGGTGGGGCTCCCTGCCAGGTGCTGGAGCTGGGGCGGCGTGCCAGGTGCCAGCAGGCCCGTGGAGCAGCACAGCGAATGTAATTACTCCCTCACAGGCCATCTGATAAGCTACCCTTCAGGCCCTCCGTCTCTCACCACCAGGAGACAACACGGAATATTAAATGTGGCTCAGTGAAAGACTGTATGCAAGGGAGTGTTTGTGTGTGTGTGCATAACTTACAAAGACCGTTCTGACCAGGATCGTGAGTGTGTGAGAGAGAGAGAGCGAGAGAGAGAGGGGGAAAGAGAGAGAAAGACAGAAAGTGAGAAAAAGAGAGTGTGATAGAGAGACAGTAAGTGAAAGAGAGAGAGAGGCTGGTCTCCCCTGGTATCTGTAAGGAGTCTGTCCCATCTAAGTGTCAAGTGATTCCTGTCAGCAGGCTCGAAAGGTACAGCTCACACAGGGCTTGTATGCATGTCTGCTTCCATGTCTACGTCCGTGTCCGTCTCCGTGTGGCTCCTTCTCTCTCCTTCTGACTACTTCTGTGTATGTCTGCCTACCTACCTGCCTGCCTGTCTGCTTTGCGTGTACCTTTCTTTTCCTGCTTGCCTTCCAGGCTGTCTGCCTGTTGGTCTGTGAAAGGGAGTCTGTAAGCCCAGCTCCACGGCCCCCTGGTATGAGTCAGGGGGCTCCAGGAGCAGCTCCAGGAGCAGCTCCCCAGACTCAGACTCACTCTTCACCCTCTCGGCCCCCCACGCTCAACGCTCTCCCACGTAATTACACCAGCTCTGCCGAGCATGGCCACGGGCGTACACACACACACACACACACAAACGTTAACTCAGATGAGTGCCGTTCCACAGCACCCCTAGTGTGTGAGGGTTGAGATGGTCTCCGTGGAAACCTGAGCTAGTGAGGAGGGTGCACCTGCATGCCCCGAGAGAGAGAGAGACACGATGGTATGCCCTCACCTCAAAGGAGAGAGAAAACAGAAAGGACTGAAGAGAGAGAGAGAGAGTGAGCGAGAGAGCGAGAGAGAGAGAGAGAGAGAGAGAGAGAGTAGCGGTGGGTGTGGTCTGTGAATGCACGACTCAGGAGACAGAGATGTGTGAAAACCTCCTCCTGATGCAACCCCCGAAGAAATACCATCCTCACAGGAGGGAGGTTAGCCATTGTCCTGAAGCAATTACACAGTACATGTATCTACAGGTAATGCAAAGGCTGTGATTAGCTGTACAGAGTTACTCTGTGTGTGTGTGGTGTGTGTCTACTACCACCTCGGGTACCATGGGCACCTTAGAACCATGACACCTTGGAATCCCACAATGAGTGTTTTTGTGTGTTTTGTCACTGGCATTTGTCAAGAGGCCCCTTATCTCCCCCATTTTGCATCTGTTTACAATGACAACATACAGGAGGAATGCCTTGCATAGAAAGTCATTCCTGAGGTTGTGGTAGTTAGGGCCTCTGTGTGTCTCCTGGCTGCAAGTCAAACACCATCTGGGCCGAGCCGGAGAGACACAGGTATTTGACCGTGTTGGTAATGATGTTTTGAGCCGGACCTGAGCTCTACTCAGCCTGCAAGGAGGGGGTCCAGGTCGAGTAGATCTTCAAAGCATTTCCACGTCCTACATCAAAACAACTAAAACCCCGTCACAACACAGAGGATAGAGCCAGTAATAGCTGAAATCAAGCTATTGAAAACAATAATGATATGGTGTGCACAAATAATTCTCTCTCGAGCTGAATGGCGGGTGTGTGCTGTGTGTGTTTGTGGTATGCCTACAGCAGGATAGCTTTGAAGCTGCGGCGAGTGTTCTGTTCTCCAGAACCCAGACCTGGCCCCCTGCCCCCCCCCCACCCTCTTAGCTCACGTTTCTTTTTTTTGGGGTTCAAAGACCTCAGGCACACAAGAGAAGATCGGCTAATAAAGACATTTTATTCAGCTCGACACATTTATGGAAAAAATATCATAATTACGAATGTCCACATAGGTGTAATACTAATAAATATGAGCACTACAATAATTATAAGGTGTACCTCGTAAAATAACCAGGTTCTGAAGCATAGCAACACTATTGTCGGGTTTACTTTTAAAAGGCCATCTCTCTGGCCTGGGTGTCTCAACAGAAGAGTCTGAGAAAATTCCAATCGATTTGACTTGGAAAACGAATCCCTTGCAGAGTCGTTCCTGGTAGCCCTGTGTAATGACTGCTAGTCCATGCCATGCTACACTGCAGGATGAGGGACAAATGACCAGGCTATTATCAGGCAACATAGCTCTGCAGCCAGAACGAAGCATGCACAACAGGCAAAGGTTTTGGGGCTTGGAGGTCTGGGGCTTTGGGGTTGGGGCTGAGCCTCTGGGGCTGGAGCTGAAATTGAGGGCTCAGGGGTGGGCCGGAGGCAAAATAGTCATGGGGGACAGTCAAGTCTGTAGAGTCCCCACCATGGAGGATGAAAAGGAAGACTGGAGATGTGTGGAACTGGAGAGGGAACTCATGCAGATGTAGCCCATGCAGGGTCATGGCGTTGGCCTTGGGGCTCCGTGCCGTCTCATTGCTGGGGTGGGTGCCCACCCCCAGGTCTGTCCTCAGACGTCAGAGTTGATGCTGAGGTTGGCCAGTCGGGGGTCAGTGTTGATCTCGTACCTGTAGTGGTAGCCCTCCATGTGGTCCCGACAGGCATCCCGGATGTTATAGATCCAGCGCTTGATGCCCTTCCTGTTGAGGTAGAGCACCAACAGGAAGATGACCCCGATGAGGGCCAGGACCATCCCCAGGAACACGTACGAGGTCTCCAGCACGCCCTTCATGTCCCCCGAGTAGGAGCACACCAGCTGGGCTTGCTCCAGCAGCACCAGGGGCTGGCTCTTCAGCTCCTCCGGGTCAGAGCAAGTCAAGTTCTGCAGGTCCTGGACCTGGTCCCCTTGCTTCAGCCAGGCCAGCAGATCCTCCATGTTGCAGTCACACCGCCATGGGGTTCCCCGCCAGCCGCAGCAGCATGCCTGGGTGGAGGCTGAGGTCAGTCAGGGTGGAGTTGGAAAGCTTTCGCAGGGCGTTGTCCCGCAGGTCCAGCTCTAATAGCGGGGGGCCCCTCAAAGCCCCGTCCTGGATCGAGATGATGGAGCTGTTCTGGAGGGTTAGGTTAACCAGGCTGGGGAGGCGGGAGAGCGTTCCATCTGTTAACACCAGCAACTCGTTGTTGGACAGGTCCAAACGGGTGAGCTTTGGGAGAGCTCCGCTCTGCAGCAGGCTGAGCAGGTCCTCTGTGTAGGACTGGTTATAGAAAACTCGGCTAAGAACAAGCTCTTGGACCGTATTATTTGCAGGGAATGCTGAGGCGTCGAAGCTCTGGATCTGGTTGTTGCTAAGATCCAGGAGCCTGAGCTTAGGCAAGTTGCTAAATACCTTCGCGTCCAGCGACTCCAGCTGGTTTCCAGTGAAATACAGGTCTGTTAACTGATCCAGGCGTGTCGGGAAGGACGCCGCGGAGATGCGGGTTATGTTGTTTCCAGTAATAAATAGGGTTTTTGTGTTGGTTGGCAATGGTTGAGGAACCGCGTGTAAGTCCTGGTTTACGCATTTTACAGTCGTTGTGGAGCATACGCATTTGTCTGGACAAGCAGCGCCCGACACAAAAGCAGCAAAGAAAAACAATAAATGTGTGAGAGTAAACTTATTCGTCCTGCCCCGATTTTCTTTACCTTTACAAGAAAACGACGAGCTCTCCACGCGCATTTTCATCTCTTGCTCCTTATAGTCGGCGATGTTAAAGGATCACTGCAAGAGTCAAAATGTTGTATTTCCCCTAAAATGATACAGCGATCACGTTCCAGCTACTCCACGGGGATAAAGAGTAACTTTTCAATGTCTCCAGGACTGTGATTCCTTACAAAATAGCTCCACTCCCGACTTGTTGTTGGCGATAGTCCAATCAATTCGTGTCCAAATCGTCCTCTTCCGGGCCTACATGTCCTTCAGCTCCATGAGGTATCCCTAAAGTTTTAAGCAAAAGGAACCAGCGGATTAAACAGTTAATGTTTCTCAATAGGCTGCAGTTTTCCCGGTATAGGCTACGAATCATACATTTTCCCGTACAGCCTATCTTGAAAATCGCACACGCCTGAACCAGTTAAATTCAGTAGAAATCCGCTATTTCAAAAAAAAAGTGTTAAAACCGGAATGTATTCACCCCTGTAACATGCGCCTATACACTTCTCCGCTTCAGATGATCTTATCATGTGTGAGAAAGGAATGATATTCTACTCCGTGCCACGGCGCAAACCACGGGAGGAGGGGATATGCCATTATTCAGTGTAACGGGTGCTGTGAAACGTATTGGCTACTCGGGCTGAGTCTATCATGTGATCATATTTTTAATTGTCATATTTGTATTTATGCAATCAAATAAATCAGTGTGTGCGTGAGTGCGCGAGTGAGTGAAAGACAGAGACATGACAGAAACAGAAAGAAGGGAGAAGGGAAACGCGAGATAACTCCACAAGGAAACTTTAGTATGCCACTCACTCTCAAGTCTAAATCCATCAGTTTGTCTAATGCACTTACAGGGCCTCACTTAAAGCTTTTACATGCTGAGAGGAGGCACTCAGTTCACGCAGGTCGCTGCTGCATGTCCATCGATATGCTGTTTAGAATTACAATTTTCAAACAGCCTTCTTGGATTTTGATTAGTGGCTGATAACAGCCCATTTGTATTCCTAATTGATTAATGAGGAACTCGGACTGCTCAGCGGTCAGCGTGGAACCGAAATCGATATTGGTTTGGTTTTGAGAGAGAGAAAGACAGAAAGAGAGAGGAGAGAGGAGAGAGAGAGAGAGAGAGGAGGGAGAGAGAGAGGAGAGAGAGGAGGGAGAGATAGAGAGAGAGAGATGAGAGAGAGCTGAGGAGAGAGAGAGAGAGATAACAGTCGCTTAGCATTCTTCTGTATTCTCAGTGTTCCCAGTTGAACCAGACCAGGCAGCGTGTCTCATAGCGGACTGCAGCCTGCATGCTGTGACAGTCAGACTTGTGAATGGGTGCTGATAATGACTGGAGGAGGCAGCCTCATTAATGTCATATTACAAGGCCTGGTGTGAACCCCTTTGGGTAACCTGATCCACATTCTCGACCCAAAGCCTATTCTTAACTGTTACTCCCTCCTGACACTTAGAAACTCTGCATGACGGCATGCAGCGAACAGTATTGCTGTGAATGCACACAAAATGTTGTGAATAAGAGTTGCGTTTATATTGAATAATATCTTTACATGTAAGATATTAATAGGCTACAGCCTTTAACCTATTAGGCTCATGCATAGCCTACTTTTCATTAAAAATGTAACCGCTCAACTAAATGTTCACTTTAGACTTCCACGTGGTCTCAGAGACTGACATATCTCTCTCCACAATGCACATTTGGTTTATCACCTGCATGGGACTGATTACATTTTAATACATTAGTACGATTAATTGATGTGTGCGCTCCTACTCAGGAAAGAATGACCATGGATGCCTTATACCTTTCAGCCACCCACACGTTTCTAGACTTTGTCGTTTTCAGATGTTGCAGTAGGCTACCAAAGTCCAATCAAAGATTGCGATGCACGTACTGCCAACCAATGAGAAGTCGTCGTGTTGCAAAGCCTGTCTCTCCTGTTCTAAGAATCCGAATAGAGGGATTGGTGCTCGACTGCTGTCAAAATAAACCGGTTATCAAACTCATACGCATTTAAAAATGTCAGAGATTACACTTTGGATATGCTCCGTTGATGCCAGCTGTATGATTACATCAGTCTTCATCTAGCGACAGGTAAGCAATATATAATAAATGTGCAGATCTTTTGCTAGCTAGCACTGGTACCAGGCAGTATGTAACTGTCTACGGCTAGCGATGATGTGTCAGTTAGCTAGTTAGCATAATCTAGGCTACATCCTTACACACCCTCTTTCTGTTTCAACATAACAAAAACAAATATTACATACAGTAGCTACATAACTGACCTGTCTGCAGCTTGCTAGCTAGACTAACTAATTTTGTCAACAAGCTATATGTATTTTGAGGTAATGGAGGTGGCTACATACTAGTTAGTTAGCTAACTATAATGACAGGTAGTATAGTCTCAAGAAGTGTTGGAAATGGACTGTAAACTGCACCGTTTGCTACGTAGGTAGGTGTGAAGCTAGCTAAGATAATATTACATAAGATGATGTGGTGTAGCTACAACTTGCTTGTCAGTCTACATTCTTATCATCGTGCGCTTCAAGTTGAATGCAAAACAGTATTTGGGTAAAGCGCCAGGCCAATTCTCTGAATACCTAGTCTTATTACTGGCAGTTTGTCTAGTCAGCATTGTTAGTTAGCATTGCAGGTGTCATAACTAGTGACCGATCCCTGAACCCAGACCCATACAATTAGGTGTATGATCTGACCTTTGCCCTCTGGGGACTCCTGCATCAGCTGTGCTAAAAACAACCATGGTAACCCAAACCACCACAGAACAGATGAACTGCGAGGCATGTGTAGAGGACTCAGACTGTGCAAATAATGCATTTCATATTCACGAATGAGCAATGCGAAAAGCCCTTAGCTGATGAGGTCATCCTCTGCCCTTTTGTGTGAACATGAATTTGCCTATTGTTCAAGTTTGGTGTTTCTTGCCCCTAGGTTCCCAATCTAATTATGGAGGTTTGAGAAGGAGCAGCGGTGTGTTGGGGGGAGTGGAGTCCTTCCCTCGGTGTGTGATGGACTAGTGTGGGGGGTCTCTCAAGGGGGCTGGAACTGTTGCCTTTGTAAATGATCTAAGATACAATTGAAGTAAGAACATATTTTTGATATACGTCTATATTTGTATGATATTTGTATAAAACTAGAGTTTAGTATTTATTGAAATTCCAGATGCCATTTTCCGCTCTGAGCACATCTGGTTGTGATGTCGGACTGAGTCGCCATGGTGGACTGAGGTGAGCCTTAACAAAGCTCCGGGGTTGCTAGGGTGCAGTGGAACCTCAACACAAGCACAATTCTAGCACCCCAACACTATCTCTCCACCGTCTCGATTTTTTTCTTTAGTTGATAGTTTGGCTGAGCGGCTCCGTTACAAAACTGATATCTATTAGAAGCCGAGCTTGACTTGAGACTTTGCGTTGACAAGTATCTGTCACGGTTGTTTGTTTAGGAGTTTTGTCTGGGCGGGGGGGGGGTGGTGGAGTACTAGGGGGAGGGAGAGGCACAGGGCCACTGCTAAGTAGTAGAACAGCGAGGGGAGGGCAGGGGACTCACAGCGAGGGCCGGTCAGAGGTCAGGATGAGCCAGGCGGCTCCAGACTGCACGCCGAAATGCCGCTCGCCCCGGCACGCGGACGAGGTCATGGCGGCGCTGACGGGCGGCTCCGAGGGGCGTCTGAGAGCCTTCCTGACGGCCCACTGCCACAACGCCGCCACGCTGCGGGACGCCTCCGGCCGGACGGCCCTGCACCTGGCGGCGTCCCTGGGGAAGAGGGCCCTGCTGGAGTGGCTGCTGGAGAACCGGGGAGCAGACATGACGGTGAAGGACAAGGAGTCGGGCTGGACGGCCCTGCACCGCAGCGTCTTCTACGGACACATCCACTGTCTGATGGCCCTTGGTCAAGGTGGGTCTGTCTGTCTGGCCCGGGGGGGGGGTTCAAGCATTCAGCTATACGGAGTCTCTCCAATATGCATGGTGTAAAGCTGGGAGAGTGGCTCTGGATGTGTTTTCGTACGGAGGTGGAACTCGTGGTCCCAGTTTGAGGGTTTGTGTTCCAGCACGGCGGGCTGCTGTCCACCCAGGATAAGGAGGGCCTCTCGGTGCTGGACCTCACCATGAAGGACCGCCCGTCGCACGTGGTCTTCAGAAACGCAGGTGAGCTGGGCTGGAGCGTATGCGTGGGGGTATTTCCAGTGCTGTGGTTTGTAGCAGGTAAAGAGGAGCTTCCCAGGCAGCGGGGGGTAGTCGAGTTAACCGTGTTTTATTGATTTTTATCGTTACTGTTACGTGTCTTGATTGAGGTTTACACAGGGGTTATTTATGGGAAGTTCATCTGAGGGATATTGCACCTTGTATAGCACTTTTGTCAAACTTTGAAGTGTTTGAATGCTCTAAACTGAATTTCGTTGTTTTCTATGACAATGACTAATAAATATATTGAATTGAATTAATGCCTGGGCTGTTTGCCTCCCCAGATCCCCACCGAGGTCTACACCTGGGGCAACAACACTAACTTCAGCCTGGGTCATGGGAACCAGGAGAGCCGACAGCACCCTGAGATCGTGGATGTGTTCTCCCGGAGTGGGGTGTACGTCAAGCAGGTAAACAGGACTATGGCTGGGTACCTTCCAACCTGACGGGACATGACAGCAAGTGAGAAAGCAAGCAGCTGGAAAGTTTAGCCAAATTCCTTGAAAAGATGGAGGTTATTTAATATCTTGAGTGTTCCACGAAAGGGCTTCCCCACCTTAAACACCTCGGTCTCCTGGGTGATCGCTACCTCTCACCCTGGTCCCTAGGGGGGAGTTTCCGTGGAAACCAGGGTTATGCAGCAAGCTGAACCCGAGCTGGGTCCACTGGGATTGGCCGTGTCGTCACCTAGGTCCCCCTGCAAAACAGGGCCTCTCCCCTGGGTGCCCGACTTCACAACAGGCCCCTCCGCTCAGGGGAAAACCCCATTGGTGGAGAAAAAAAAACGTGTTTGTCTCTGCCCGTCTTCCAATTTTCTGCTCACATAATCCAGGCTGTTGTGGCAGAGTTCACAAAGACGCTGATGCTAGTGTGGAGGCAGGCCTCCTCTGGATGGTCTGGTGGACACACAGGCATGCGGGGTCTCTGTACGAGATGGGCGAGGTGCGTGTAACCCGAGGCCCCGTGCAGCTCCAGTGTATTGTTTCTCCTGTCAGCGTGACTTGGTTGTTCGACTCGCAGGCAGGCAGCACAGCAGGTTAATCCCCTGTGAGGGTCTGGTGAGTGAGGAAGACAGGACCCCGGGCACAGAGGGGAGGCCATGGGGGCACATAACAGTCCCATACACCCAGGTCTGCCCCAGCAGTATAGATGTTCACCTAACATCCTAAAGGTGCCTTGATGTTGTACTGAGCTCCTGGCTGTCTCTGTGAGCCCCTGGCTGTCTCTCTGAGCACCTGGCTGTCTCTCTGGGCACATGGCTGTCTCTCTGAGCACCTGGCTGTCTCTCTGAGCACCTGGCTGTCTCTCTGAGCTCCTGGCTGTCTCTCTGAGCACCTGGCTGTCTCTCTGAGCACCTGGCTGTCTCTCTGAGCTCCTGGCTGTCTCTGTGCATTGTAGGCTGTTTTTTGCCTGTCTGTTATTATCCTTCACGTCCTTGGCTGGTTACATCAAGGGGAATATCCTTTTTATTAAACTCTTGTCGTGGATGAACAAATATTTACGATAGATAAGCCTCTGACCAGCCCTCCATCCAGCCCTTCATCCTGGTGAATCAATGCTTTTTTTATTGACTATTCAACAGCTGCGTCAGGCGTGTTAATTTATGACTTTACTGTGTTGGGGTTGTCTAACATTTGAACCCAAGCCCCAAAGTGTAGCCTGAACCCTGCCCTATGGCCTGGACATCTTGCTGGTTAGTTGGTTCAGGATACATTACTGTCATAATCCTCAGGTCAGTGGGGGGTTGAAAGAGATCTTGTTTCACGACCCCCTCCCCTTCACACACACACACACACACACACACACACACACACACACACACACACACACGCACACCGGGAGACAGTGCCTTTGTGCTCCCATCCCTGTCCCGCAGGTGCCGGTGGGTTAAATATTAATCCTAAGAATGACATCCTTTTAATTAAATGGCCCACGCTGGAGTGTATCAAAGTGATCGCTCTGCCTCCAGAACACATCCTGCCGCCGCCTGTTAAGATCCTGAGGGGCGCGATGCATTAGTAATGATGTTTACCTTTCCACTTGTGGAACACGCAGGCGTCCTGCCGGGCCCCTCTGCTCCGCGAGGGCTCGGCCCGCCACGCCGCCGAAACCCGACCCAGGTTACCCCCCCGGGTTCACCTCCCAACTGTCACTGACTGCTTTTGTCCTGGATCGTCCTGACGCCTGTGCGTGCTTGTCGTCTCCTCTAGGTGGTGCTGTGTAAGTTCCACTCGGTGTTCCTGTCTCAGAAGGGGCAGGTGTTCACCTGCGGACACGGCCAGGGGGGCCGGCTGGGACACGGGGATGAGCAGACATACCTGGTGAGGCTGCGCTGAACACTACACACTATCTACTACACACTGCCTACTACACACTCTCTACTGCACTGGACACTACACACTATCTACTACACACTCTACTGCACTGGACACTACACACTATCTACTACACACTGCCTACTACACACTCTCTACTGCACTGGACACTACACACTATCTACTACACACTGCCTACTACACACTCTCTACTGCACTGGACACTACACACTATCTACTACACACTGCCTACTACACACTCTCTACTGCACTGGACACTACACACTATCTACTACACACTCTACTGCACTGGACACTACACACTATCTACTACACACTCTCTACTGCACTGGACACTACACACTGCCTACTACACACTCTCTACTGCACTGGACACTACACACTATCTACTACACACTGCCTACTACACACTCTCTACTGCACTGGACACTACACACTATCTACTACACACTGCCTACTACACACTCTCTACTGCACTGGACACTACACACTATCTACTACACACTCTACTGCACTGGACACTACACACTATCTACTACACACTCTCTACTGCACTGGACACTACACACTGCCTACTACACACTCTCTACTGCACTGGACACTACACACTATCTACTACACACTGCCTACTACACACTCTCTACTGCACTGGACACTACACACTATCTACTACACACTGCCTACTACACACTCTCTACTGCACTGGACACTACACACTGCCTACTACACACTCTCTACTGCACTGGACACTACACAGTACACACTATCTACTACACACTCTCTACTGCACTGGACACTACACACTGCCTACTACACACTCTCTACTGCACTGGACACTACACACTATCTACTACACACTGCCTACTACACACTCTCTACTGCACTGGACACTACACACTGCCTACTACACTAAATGTAAACTCTAACCAACTGTACTAATAGAAAAAGAGAGATGCTTGGGAGAGACCCCCATAATTGGTGTCTTCCCAGGTGGGTGATGGAGAGGCTGCTGTCGATGTCTCCCCAGGGTGGTGGAGGGGCCCCTGTCTCTCCCTGTCTCACCCCTGTGTCACCCCTGTCTGCCCTTGTCTCCCCAGGTGCCCAGGGTGGTGGAGGGGCTGTTGTCTCACCTGGTGTCCCAGGTGGCTGCAGCCAGGGACCACACGGTGGTGCTGACGGAGGAGGGATACGTATACACCTTCGGCCTCAACTCCTCCCACCAGCTGGGCTTGACTCCGCCCCCGGCCGCCAGCCATCTACCCAAACAGGTGAGGGTGGATAGGAAATAGCCTGCTCCCTGGCAAGGTATTAGAATGTTGTTATCAATTGTAATAAGTCTGCATGTATATCAATTCTGTTTTAAATGCATTTGTATTTTTAGAGTTCAACCAGTGTAAGTGTTTCCAGAGGGAGTTGCGTGGCTTAGGGTCTACATTTAACCCAGTAGGAAGGCTTAAGGCTGTATGAAACAGCAGTGATGCTCGGCCTGTGTTGTTGATTGGTTATTGAGTGACCTGGGCCTTGTCCAATGGGATACAGGTCTTCTCCAAGACGCTGAAAGGCAGGACTGTGATTGGAGTTGCCGCAGGAAGGTTCCACACGGTGCTGTGGACCAGGGAGGCCGTCTACACCATGGGTCTGAACGGAGGCCAGCTAGGTGAGACACACACACACACACATACACACACACACATAATCCTATGGTATCTGTAACAACCCTCAGGACGTCTTTTGTAACAATGTAACGTCATTGCGCTGATGTGGCACCCGCCTGTATCTTCACTGTCGTCCTGATTTTCATTTGACCTCGTCAGTGACCCAAACCCTCTTTTGCTCTGTGACCTTTGACCTTTCAAGGTTACCTGCTGGACCCCAACGGAGAGAAACTCGTCACCGCTCCTCGCCAGGTTTCCGCCCTGCATCACAAGGACGTGACCATCGCCATGGCAGCGGCCAGTAACGGGGCGACGGTCGTGGTGACGGAGAAGGGGGATGTTTACCTGCTGGCGGACTACCAGTGCAAGAAGCTGGCGTCCAGGTCCGTGTGGGTCGCTCCCTAGTGGGATGGAGGGGGACTGTCATACCGCCACAGCTCTCCACCTTGTGACTCTCCTCTGTCCAACCCAACCCCTCAGGCAGTTGAACATCCGGAAGGTTCTGGTGAGCGGGGGTAGTCTGGACCACCGCGTGGATCCCCAGGTCCTGAACGAGAGCGGGGGGGGAGAAGGTGTTGATCCTGGCCCTGGATCAAGCAGGCAGGGTGGGTATGACGACCCCGGGGGATCGGGGGGGTGGGCGGAAGGTGCTGGGTTCTGACCAGAATTGGTCACAGAGCAAACCCCAATCAGGCCAGAGATACATTAGCCCAACTTCCCTAATGGCTGTCGACTGGCTTACCTTTCTCCCCCTGTCTCCCCCCCCACCCCCCGTCTCCCCGTCTCCCCCTGTCTCCCTCCCCCACCCCCCGTCCTCCAGGTGTTCTGCTGGCGCTCCAGCGGCAGCCCGGTGCGGCAGGTGCGCTGGGCGTACGGCCGCCAGGTGTTCATGTCCGACATGGCGCTGGGCCGCGGCGGCCTGATGTTCATCACGTCGGAGGGCGAGGGCTTCAGCGGCCAGTGGCTGGGGGACCCCAGGAAGACCGGCGAGAGGAAAGGTCGGCCAGCCCGTCAACACAGACGCTTCTCTGTTGAGCGGACGCTTTGGTTCGAAAGCTACATGCAAAAGCGTGTTGCAGGAAGTACAGGAGTAGAAGTGGACGGTTCTGAGCAGTGATTAGTGCCAAGGACGATCTGTGTGTCTTATGAACACTGACTTCCTGTCTCTTATAGTGTCAAGAGAGAACCTGCTCCACAATTAGAGACTATTAATATTTCTCAGACGAAAACTGGGTTAACTCGGTGTGTTCTAGAAAAGCGGCCTGTATTTCTGTATAGAGATCAAGCAGATTGTCATTGTCTCTTGTCTTGTCCAGACGGGGCTGTAGAGGGGTGTGGCCACGGCGAGGGGGGCGGGGCCTATGAGAAGATCCGCCTCGAGAAGCTTCCGTACGTCCACCGGGCGGTCAGCGTCACCATGGATACCAAGGGGCGTAACTTTGGCATGCTGCAGTCGGACCCCAAAACCAGGTAGGGGGCGTGGAACTCTGGAACGTTGTGGGCGAGGAACCTTGGAATGGTTGAACATAGACACTAAGTAGGATATGGGCGGCTGACCCTCCTCTCCTCCCCCCTCCTCTCCTCCCCCATCCTCCCCTCTCCCCTCCTCTCCTCCCCCCTCCAGCCTGTATGAGATCCCCACCGTCTCCCCCTCCTCCCTCACCCAACACTTCCAGCGGCTGCTGGAGGAGGCCGACGAGACGGACAGCATCCACGACGTCACGCTGCAGGCCGGAGACCGCACCTTCCCCGCCCACAAGTACCTCCTGTCCATGAGGTCCGAGTTCTTCCGGAAGCAGCTGTTGGAGGAGCGCGGCGGCGGCGGTGGCAGCGAGGACGGGGACGGCGAGGTGAGGAGGAGCGAGGACGCGGTGGGCTGCGACCTGCTGGTCCTGGAGAAGGTGTCCGCCGAGATGCTGGAGCACGCCCTCACCTTCATCTACACCGACTGCTGCCAGATGCTGGTGGCGGGGGCCCGGCCCCGCGTCTCTCCCCAGGGACAGGGCCCCGGGCTGGGCCAGGAGCAGCTCATCTCCACCCTGGAGGAGCTGGGGCTCCAGGACGGGCTGAGGGGCCGCTCGGCCCTGGACGCCGTCTACCGCTCGCTGCCCCCCTCCGCCAGGAGCGACGGGGACAAGGCCAAGGGGAAAGGTAGCAAGCCTGGGAAGAAGGGCAAGGCTGGCAAGGCGGGCACCGCGGAGGGAGGGGCCAACCCGGTCAAGACCCTGCAGGGCGTGGCCAAGAAGTTGGGCATAGGTAGTTTATCCGCACGGTGAGGGCTCAACCTAACTCGTCTCCACCGCGTGTTTGGGGGCGTAGTATCTTTTGGTGTCGGGGGGTATGTTCCGGTGTGTTTGACTGTGGCTGGATGATGTTCACTGGGGCGGTGTGGTCGGCAGGCTGGACGGGGTGAAGTTTGAGAACGGGCAGATCAGCGTGGTGCCCAAGAAGACGGGCAACAAGCCCCGCCTCAACCCCAAGAAATGGTGAGCGGAGGGTGCAAGACCGAGCCCCGCTGTGTGACGGGATGATGGCGATCAATAGGTAGAGAGACACTCATCTCTCTGTGTGTGTCTGTGTGTGTGTGTCTCCATAGCTCCTACCTGTGCGACGTGACCTTGAGGTCTGAAGACGGCAAGGAGTTCCCCTGCCACAAGTGTGTGTTGTGCGCCCGACTCGGTGAGTCACGGTTCCGTCGCGACCGCACTCCGCTCCTCGGCCGTGCGGCGTGCCGATTCACCCCCCGAGGGAAAGCAGGCGCTCTCGAATCTGCCACGCCGTCGTTCTAGCGTGTTCTCTCTCTCTTCGTTCCACAGAGTACTTCAACAGTATGCTGGGGAACCCCTGGATCGAGGTAGGCCTCTGCGTTCTGAGTTTGTGTCCGAGCGTGACGACCTCCTATCAGTTATCGTGTGGTGTGTTCAGTGTGCAGTTCAGGGGTGTGAAACTCTGGTGTGGGGCGATGTGATGACGGTCTGGTTGGTGTTGTTGGTGCGCCCTCTGCAGGCCACCTCCTGCA
Source organism: Mallotus villosus (assembly GCA_903064625.1). Lineage (NCBI taxonomy): Eukaryota > Metazoa > Chordata > Actinopteri > Osmeriformes > Salangidae > Mallotus > Mallotus villosus. The sequence continues at coordinate 116,970 of CAEFZP010000397.1, read as the reverse complement.
GTGCTCTGGAGATGCCCACCAGCTCCGAGATCCTGCAGGTGATCCTGGAGTACGTCTACACCGACGAGTCCCCGACCATCAAAGGTACACACACACACACACACACACACACACACCTCACAGAATGTCCAAGCCACATACCTACACCCTAGGTGTCAAATGCTGATCTGAACCCATCCCGGCACAGTATATTCAGACATGTATTCATTTCAACTCAGATGTTTATTATTATAAACCCCCCCCGTGTCTCCTCTCCCCCAGAGTCCTTGAGCGTGGAGTTTGTGTGCGGAGTGCTGGTGGTGGCAGACCAGCTCCTTATCAGCAGGCTGAAGGAGATGTGCGAGGTGGCCATCACAGAGAACCGTACGCTCCTGACCTCAGCTCTCCTCCATCTCCCAGACCCCTCTCGTCCAGCTCTCCTCCCTCTCCCAGACCCCTCTCGTCCAGCTCTCCTCCTTCTCCCAGACCCCTCTCGTCCAGCTCTCCTCCCTCTCCCAGACCCCTCTCGTCCAGCTCTCCTCCTTCTCCCAGACCCCTCTCGTCCAGCTCTCCTCCCTCTCCCAGACCCCTCTCGTCCAGCTCTCCTCCTTTTCCCAGACCCCTCTCATCCAGCTCTCCTCCCTCTCCCAGACCCCTCTCGTCCAGCTCTCCTCCTTCTCCCAGACCCCTCTCGTCCAGCTCTCCTCCCTCTCCCAGACCCCTCTCGTCCAGCTCCCCTCCCTCTCCCAGACCCCTCTCGTCCAGCTCTCCTCCCTCTCCCAGACCCCTCTCGTCCAGCTCTCCTCCCTTCTCCCAGACCCCTCTCGTCCAGCTCCCCTCCCTCTCCCAGACCCCTCTCGTCCAGCTCTCCTCCTTCTCCCAGACCCCTCTCGTCCAGCTCTCCTCCCTCTCCCAGACCCTCTCTCGTCCAGCTCTCCTCCCTCTCCCAGACCCCTCTCATCCAGCTCTCCTCCCTCTCCCAGACCCCTCTCGTCCAGCTCTCCTCCCTCTCCCAGACCCCTCTCGTCCAGCTCTCCTCCCTCTCCCAGACCCTCTCTCGTCCAGCTCTCCTCCCTCTCCCAGACCCCTCTCGTCCAGCTCTCCTCCCTCTCCCAGACCCCTCTCGTCCAGCTCTCCTCCCTCTCCCAGACCCCTCTCGTCCAGCTCTCCTCCCTCTCCCCAGACCCCTCTCGTCCAGCTCTCCTCCCTCTCCCAGACCCCTCTCGTCCATCTCTCAGATGCGTTCTCTACTTCTCCTCTAAGCTCTCTCGGCCACTTTGTAGTTTTTTTCTCAGACCTTTCATTTCCGCCTCTCCTACTCTATTCCCTCTCACCCTCTCCCCTTCAGCAATCTTCCACCTCCACTTTAAAATAAGGGTTCTTGCAAGACATGGTGTTTAGAGCTAGTCAGGCTCTCACAGTCTCTCCTTATAAACCCGTAATCTTAACCTGCTCTCCTCTCCTCACTGGCCTCCTCCTCTCCTGGCTCTCCTCCTTCCTCCTCCTCAGTGACTCTGAAGAACGCCGCGGAGCTGCTGGAGTTCTCTGCCGTGTACAACGCCGAGCAGCTGAAGCTCTCCTGTCTGCAGTTCATAGTGCTCAACATGGCCGCCCTGCTGGAGACCCGGTGAGGAGCCTGCGTCTGCGGTGGTCCGGGGGGGTGAAGGTCGTGTTTCTGGGGGGTTTACTAAGTGCTCTGTTCCTTTCAGAGCTCTGGATGTCCTCAGCGATGAGGTACTGCTGGAGCTGTCTGCGTCGTACAGGAGGATGGTGAGTGTGGGGCTACCTTGAAGCACCTTTTTAGCTTCTCTAGGAGGTCCAGTTAAGGTGCGGTGCTGTGGTCGTGTTTAACCTACCTGTCTGTCTATGCCTTGCTTCCTCTCTCTGTTGTCCCTTTCCCCTTTCCCCTCTTCTCTCTCTCTCTCTCTCTCTCTCTCTCTCTCTCTCTCTCTCCCTCTCTTTCCCTCGCTCTGTGTATCTCTCTCTGTCAGATTCCCTGCCATGCAGAAGCGTCAGATCACCCCCTACCCAGACGCCCCGGACCTGAGTGGGTACGAGGAGGAGGAGCCAGACTCGCCCTTCAGCCCCAGGGGAGACGCAGAGACGGAGTACAGCTGCAGGTAGGGCGGACCAGGAATGGATACAAATCTATAAGAAAGTAGACTATATTATAGCCAAAAAAATAGGACCGTATGGGATCACTAAATCATACTGTCCCCTCCCCTCTGTCCCCTCTCCCTCCTCCTCCCTCCCTCCTCCCTCCCCTCCCCGCCCTCCTCTCTTCCTCCTCCTCCCTCCTCTCCCTCCCCGCCCTCCTCCCTCCCTGTCCTCCTCCCTGCTCCTCCCTCCCTGTCCTCCTCCCTCCCCGCCCTCCTCTTCCTCTCTCCTCAGGGAGAGCCTGTTGAAGAAGGCCAAGATGAAGGCCAAGAGGAAACCCCGACGACGCTCCGACAGCTCCGGGGGGTACAAACTCTCTGACATCATCCAGAGCCCCCCCGCCGCAACCACTCCAGGTACTCACACACACACACACTCACGCATGCAGTAGTGTAAGGTCATTTCACAGGAGGGTCATCGTTGTCAAACAAAGTGAATCAGCAGTGACCCCCGTGTATCCCTCTCAGTGACCCCCCCAGGCCTGGTGAAGCCCAGGGACGAGCAGCTCCATGGAGTCCCTGCAGGAGCCGCTGACCTCGGACTCGGAGGGCAGCTTTGTGGGGGCGGGTAGCCCCCGCGAGCTGCAGTCCCCCATCGGCCTCCACAGGACAGAGGTACGCGCACCGCACGCCCTCTACAGCAGGGGGCGCCAACCTTGTTCCTGGAGAGCTTACCTGCCTGGAGGTTTTCGCTCCAACACCAATCTAGCACACCTAATTCTTGTCATATTTAGCTGGTTGATCAGATAACTAGTGTTCAATCTGGTCAAATAAGTGTGGTCAGTGCCAAACGAACAGGCAGATAGCTCTCCAGGAACAGGGTTAGAGAGCCCTGCTCTACAGTGCCATACACACTCAGACACACAAACGCACACTCACACTCAATTGGTGCATTTAACCAGAGTTGCTGTGTTGTGTGCAGGATGAGAGGGCTGGAATCCAGCGGAGGAGGACCCCCTCCCAGCACCCCGTCCACCCTGAGGAACGGTCTCCCTCACCCACGCAGCTCTGCCCCAGAGCCCATCCCCAGGGCCTCCTCGTGCAGCTCCGCCACAGAGCCCATCCTCAAGGACTCCTCGGGCAGCTCCGCCCCAGAGCCCGTCACCAGGTAAGGCCAGGCTGGGTTTGCTGTGTTAAGCGATGGGTATACTACTGATGGTTACACTAACCCAACCCCACCTTTCTTCCAGTCTTGTCTGCAGCCCACCTATCCTGGACCTCAGAGCCATCATGGACCTGGAGGCCCACTCCCAGACGAGCCTGAGAGCCACGCCTAGAAGCCCCGCCCTGTACGTGCTCTCCTCCGGCCTGTGTGCATAGAAAATAGAACCAGGATATCGTCTGTGAACTGAAGCCTTCAGGCCAACACAGGTTCATGTTTGTCTGGATGTCTGACAGCTCCTGATTTTTTCCCCCCTCCCGCCCCCCCCCTCTCCTCCCTACCTCCTCTTCTTCCTTCCTGCCTCCGTCTCTCCTCCTTCACCTCCCCCGTCCGTTAGCACCAACGGCAGCAAGCCCTCCCCCATCCCGGCCAAACTCTCCCAGAAGCAGAGGAAGATAATGGCCCAGGCCACCAAGGAGGGCAGTGTGGAGGCCGCGGTCCCCAGGACCGCCCCGGCCGTCACCCCCCCGAAGAGCATCAAAGCCTGGTACGGGTCTCTGCTGCCTACGCTGCTGAGGCGCTTGTCCTGTTTGAGGGAGCACCCTGTTCCTCACTGGGAGTATAAAAATGTTGCCGTGAGAATTGGGAACCCCAACCCACCCGGTGCACAAGGAGATCTTGATCGAACGCACCTCGTCTGAAAGAGATGGCCTAATCCGGCCTGGAAGGACTGACGTCGATGGACAGGGTTGCTGATAGTTTCTTTCTTCTCCCTTTTTTCCCTCCTCCCATCCACCACCCCCTCCTCCCCTCCCTCCCGCCCCTCCCCTCCAGGGCCCAGACGGTCCCGTCCCCCCCCTCCTCTCGCTCCTTCAGGGACCTGCTGGAGGAGGAGATCCGGGTCCAAGGGGGGGGGGCTCCAGGCAGGGCTGTGGGGACGGGAGGACAGGGCCCAGCGGCCTCCTCAGCAAGGAGGGTCACCTTCAAACCTGCTGCCGAACCTGACAAGTGTGAGCCTGTGAAAACAGCTGGGTAAGACACACACACACACACACACACACACAGTACAGATAGACACACAGTGACACAACGGACTCACGAACGGACACGCTCGCCGTGTACATCGCGGATCATGCGATACCAGTGTTGTCCACGTGATGGCCCTGTTGTCCCATGGTGAGTCTATCGCCGTTCAACGCGGGGAACGTCTGAAAAATGGACACTGTCTTACGCATGTATACCACACACACACACACACACACACACACACAAACCACACGGACACATAGGAGAAGTCGGTGTGTGTGTCACGGCCCTCCCTTCTGTGGAAGGAGCTAGTTTAAGTCCTGAGAGATCACAGATCACTGATGTTATCTCGCCACAAGTGTTGCAAGAAGTGTTTGGGAGGATGTGCCTGTGACCACTCGTGTGTGTGTGTGTGTGTGTGTGTGTGTGTGTGTGTGGTGTGTGTGTGTGTGTGTGTGGTGTGTGTGTGTGGTGTGTGTGTGTGTGTGTGTGTGTGTGTGTGTGTGTGTGTGTGTGTGTGTGTGTGTGTGTGTGTGCGCGCGCGTTTGCGTTTGCAGAAGTTAGTGACTCAGTGAGTTAAGATCAGCACACACAGAGATAACTCTCTCTCCCGTACTCCCTCCCCCCGTGCTGTGTACAGTCCTTAGATAGCTGGTCTGGTCTGGTCTGGTCCAGAGTGGGGCATGAGGCTGATCAGATGAGATGAGGCCGGAGCCTTGTGTCGCTTCTTATCACTCACAATCACAGAGTAGGGTCACCACAGAAAGTCTGGTGTTACACCCACACACACAGGGTCTAGAGTAACTGTAGTGACGTAGGGGTAGTGCTGTCTGCCTGTCGCCCCTGGTTACCACTGTTGATCCTCCACGTCATCCCTTTTCCCGTCAGCCCCTGGGTGCGAGCGGCTGCGGCGGGGGTGACTGGGCCCGTGGGCGCCATGGTAACCTTTGCCTCCATCGTGGAGGAGGAGAGGCAGCAGGAGGCGGCCTTGATCCGCAGCCGAGAGAAACCCCTGTTCCTCATCCAGGTGAGCGTGTGTGCGTGTGTGCGTGTGTGTGTGCGTGTGTGTGTGTGTGTGTGTGTGTGCGTGTGTGTGTGTGTCGGGGTGTGTTTAAGTCGGTGTTCGTGTGTCTGCCTTGTTCTTGTCTCACACAAACACTAGTGCTCTCTCGCTCTCCCCTCCTAACCCCTCCCTGCCACCTCTCTCTCTCCCTCCCTCCCCACAGATTGAGGAGAGGGCAATCCAGGACCTGCTTGTCCACTACGGTAGCCGTGGCAACCCAGAGGAGCTGGTGGTGGTGGAGAGGTCCAGCCAAGGCCCTGTGGCCATGCCCACCTGGAAAAAACACTAGACCACATGCACTCGCACACAGACCTGTTGCACGACACATGACACACACACACACACACACACACACACACGCACATACACCGTCAGATACAATACCATCCATCCATCGACAGACCCCCCCCTACGCCCATGAACACGTTCTGCTTCCGAGACATCGCATAATGTAGCCGCCACCTTTAACATCCACCCTAACCTAACCCTCCGACATGACGCCGCACATCTGGAACGCCTGTGTTGCAGATACTTTGCCAAACGACAATGATTTCCAAAAAGATATTGCCTTCCAAATATGTGTCAATTGTGTTCGGCAAGGACAGTTTTGAATTTAGAACTACCAATTAAAAGTCCAAAGTACCCAGCTGTGCAGTGTTGAGGCAACTAAGCTTTGTGCCTATTTAGTAGAGAGGTCAGCCTGACCTGAGTGATGCCTAGAAACACATTGCCCTGAGTCATGCAGCTGGGCTGAGAATGTTTATCGAGGGGAAGTGTGTGTGTGTGTTTGTGTGTGTGTGTGGTGGGGGAAAGTGTGTGTGTGAAACTGCACACTGTGTTTGGAAGGCGTGGGAAAGCCGTTAGCTGCTCTTTATTTCGACACTCCGCTCTCCGTCGTACAGTTCTGCTGAGGACGTTTATGAAGGGGAAGTGTGTGTGGGGGGAGGAGGGTGTGTGTGTGTGTGTGTGTGTGTGTGTGTGTGTGTGTGATACTGCACACTGTGTTTGGAAGGAGAAGGAGGCAGCTAGCTACTCTCTCTGTAGCTAAATGTACAAGGGTTGGAGAAGGGAATTGGCCTTGATTTCACTCTTACCAGATTGCAGCACGCCACACACACACACACACACACACACACCACATACCGACACAACAATTGACTTTCTTTCTCCCGGCTGGCTCTTGTTTTGATTCGTTTATTTCTTTTGTTGAGTTGTTTATGAAGCCAGGCTATGTACGCCTGCAGCCAGAGCCCATGTGTTGGCTTGGTATCCCCCCCTCCCCCCTCCCCCCTGTACGAAGACAAAAAGGCATGCAATAAAAAGCCAACCTGCTCAATGACCCACGACTACTGTCTTGTTACCGTGTCACACACAAGTGTGTGTTTACTGGGCTACCCGGAGAGAAGAAGAGACGTCAGCCGAGGAGATGATGGGCAGGGAGAGGGAGAGGAGGACAGGTGGGGAGAGGGACGAGAGAAGAGGGGCGGGGGGAGGTGGTCGAACATCTCCGTTGTCGCCGTGGTGAGTGTTGCCTGGTCAAAGCAGAGCTGATCATGGGTGCCGACTCCCTCAGCCTAACCAGGGTATCGGATGTGGCGCGTCTCCTCCTGCGACACGCTCGGCTCTGCGTGGGTTAGCGGCCGTTTAAGAGAGGAAGAGGGCGAGGCAGGAAGAGAAGAAAGTAGGAAGGTAATGGCGGATAACGTGTCGTCAGTCTTCCGGAACGAGCTCTGCCCTGCATGCGTTAGCGGCCATTAGGGTGTCATCTGGGCTGATGAGAAGTCTTGACCCTGACTGCGAAAGAGAGAGGGTTGAATGAGGAGATTCATTAGCTGGAACTATTAAGGGAGGGGGGGGCGGTGTATCTGATAGAGTGGTTTTATTAGCTCTAATTGCGAGTAGATTACCACATGAGGAACCAGAAAGAGACTTGATAATTACACATTAAGACCAATCAGTCAGTGAGGGGGCAGAGAGGGCGGGGAGGGGAGGCAGATGGACAGGTAGCTGTGATGAAGATATTCATTCTCACTGTGTTTAAGATCTACAGGACCATGGAAACCGAGACTGTTACCTCTCTCACGTACTTCTGATGGTACCAGTTACGCAATCAACCTCATAAACAACTTACTGTTATTCCCGGGTATGGGTAACCAATCAGAATAATAAACGATGAATGCTGTGGGAGTGAGTTACAGTGTTGTCAAATCTACATTTGTTTTTATGCGATCCACATGGCGACGACTGGCTTGAGGAGAGACTTCCACACGCATGTGATCATGGTTCTCCAGGCCCAGAGTTACATCACCGGAATGATCTAGAATGGGTCCGGTTTGGGCCCGGTGACAGTTTTGTGATGACAGTTGGGAAGGCTGACGTTCCCGGGGATCTGATGAGCTCCGCAGAGCAGCAAAGCCTTCTGGGAGCACATTCCTCGGGCACGGGGACAGGGAGAGTCTGACAGAGGCCTGACTGGGCAGATGGGAAAGTCATCGTGCCGCGCCGCCACGGAGAGGAGCTGCTGATGAGGAGAAGGAGGAGGACAAAGGAGAACCAGGCCAGGCCTGACCAGACCAGTCCTGCACCAGGCCAGATCAAGCCAGACTCGGACCCAACCAGTCCCGCCCTGTACCAGAACAGAGAAGGAGAACAGACTGGGGGAGAACGTCATCCCTTTGAAGTGAATCCAAAGTGATTCATACTCCTCCGTCTCACCAGAAGCCACAGAGATGTGCTTTAAGCCCCTTCTAGCAGCTTAGAGCTTCACAGCCGTGTTCCCAGCCCCTCTGCTATCAGACCAGTCCTCTCCGTTCCTCTTAGCGGACGCAGAGCCAGTTACCGGAGGATTACCTAACTATAGTCCCCCGTATCCCTGGGCCAAGATCACATCCTGCGTGCAGCCGTGGCAATCTGCCGCTGACGTCAACCAGTTTGTGACCCGCCAGGGTTCCGAGTGTTCTCTGAGTCTGCGTCACGACCTGGAGGTCCCCCGGAACCTTCTAGATCTCAGATTGAGGTCTCAGGCTGAGGCTACCCCATGGTCAGAGACACCTGCCTGACCCACAGTCTCCTCCGGATCTGGCTGCTGAGAATCACACCCACACATTCAAAGTCACACCTCGCCGCAGGCGTGCTATGGTGTTTGCGTGTGTAAGAGCAAGAGAGACGGTAGAGAGAGGTGGCATTTCTATTTGAATGAACATATCAGCGGACATGCTGTAAATATGAATGTATGTTCGTGTATTTATGAATCTATTTGTCTACATATGCAGTTCGAAATACACATTTGAAATGTGTATGGCACGCATGTTATATGTATACATGACATTTTAATACCATACAGTAAAAATGTATGTAAAAAAAAGTCTCTGGAGGAGGGGATTCCTCACTGAATTGCTCCTTCCAAGGTTTCTTAAATGTTTTCTCCTGCAGTGAGTTTTTCTGGGAGTTTTTCCTTGTCTTGCTTGAGGGTTTAGGTTGGTCGAGGGGCAGTTCTATGGTTGTATGTGAAGCCCTCTGTGACAGGCTTGCGTGTTAAAAGGGCTATCCAAATACATTTTGATTTGATTTGAAATCGTAAAATGACTAATTTAGAGAGGAACATCACACTCTGCGAAACAGCATAGAACCCTATGTACCTCAGTGGCAGACACATATAACACACACGGCACTTAAAACCACAGCGTCCCCGAAATGTGACACGAGGTGGCACGTGTGACAACAACACTGCAGCTCACTGCAGTGACCCTACATAAACCCTGCTGTGGAAAAGCAGAGGAGTCCTCCACAGTATACTGTCACTGTTGGTTCCGAACAGTAAAGATGACCGAAGCGTGCTGGAAATCCCATTTGATTCAGGAGCTCCTGACAAAACCCCAAAACTAACTGTTCCAGCGGCGCTGGGAATATCACTCGGCTAATACGACCCGCCTGGAAATCCACTTAGCACCGGCCCGGGGGCCAGGGGCCAGGGAGGAACTGAGGAGAGCGTAGAGGGAGAGCGGTGTCGTGGAGGGACACGGCACAAAGTCATGGCGTCGCTCGAGAGCGTCTTGTTTATTTGTTGGCTATTTGTTCCGTGAAACAGAATGGTGTCGGTGACGAGGAGGCATCTTTCATGTGGGTCCAGCAGCTCGGCCACTTGTGCAGCGGCCATCGACACTGGACGGTTTTGTTTTAAAACCCCCGCACACCCAGATAGATGGTGAAGACAGCTGTGTGAGGCCACCCCCTCCTCCCTCCACCCCTGCATCCACTATATGCGCACACATGCGTGCACACACACACACACTACACACAGACACACACATATAGGCTGTTTCCACGGCCGAAGATCAAAATCGAGATGGAAACAGGAAGCAACGGAGTGGAGATCAGGTGAAGACGAGGAGGAGAGACGGAGAGAGCGCCGAGAAAGGAAGAACGGAAAGAGAAAAAGAGAGAGAGAGAGGGGGAATCACCCCTTAGTGGGGGTTTTTCAACAGCAGACATCATCATCCTTTTCCATCGTTACCATCGCTTCCAGTTCTCTCGCTCTGGCAGGTCTGTGCCCATTAGTCAGGTTGTGGCAGTGTTAATGGTGTTGGCGATGGGTGTGTGTGTGTGTGTGTGTGTGTGTGTGTGTGTGTGTGTGTACAGGTGTTTTTGTATTTCTGTTTCCCATCAACATGCAACTCCAGACAGTTACTGGGTTGGCGAGTCGGTGGTTGGTGCTTCAGCATAACAACCTCCTGCTAGAGAGATGAGATGGTTTGTTGGATCACTCTGTTCTTCAAACACCAGTTGACCCTGCACAGCATGGTCTCTCTGAAGCTGTTCCTGCCGTCTCTCTGGGGATACACCGCCCCCGGTCGATCTAGCTCCAAAAACACACCATCATGCATTTTCGGCCAATCCCAGACTGCTCCCTTCGGTCATCATCCAACCAATCACTGTCACTCAGGAAATTGCCGAATTTCAGCCAGTTCGTTTCTGCTCCATCTAGCACACTAACCAATCACTGTCACTCCTTTCAGAACTTCAGCTAATCTGTCTGCTCCATCCAGTCCAGTAACCAACGAGCGAGTAGGGAGCTATGAAGGAAACAGCAGAAGGAAACAGCATTGTTGTTGTTGTTGTCATTGGACAGGTCTAGGCAGTGAGTGAGACATTTGATTCAACGCTCCCCACGGCCCTAACCATGGGATGAGCTCAGAGACAGAGATGATGTGGCGCTCCACCGAGAAGCTGCACATCGCAGGGTATAAATCCAGCCGCCCTGTCACACGGCTGGCACAGGAAGCACCCAGGTTTCTCTTTACAGTTCACTGGGCTCAACCATCATGATCATTTATTAAGGAGCTTAGGAGGCCCGGAGATGCCGTAAAAGACTAGCTCCATATTTCCAGATGTGCTCTTTCACACGATTCCACACACTGGCAGGAGCCTGTCGCTGCTGCTATAGCCTATCAAAAGACAGCTTACACTGTACAGGATTCAAATGCATTTTTATGAATGCAAATATACATCGTATGTGAACGTGGCATGAACGGTCTGTGTAATGTAGTGTGTGTGTGTGTGTGTGTGTGTGTGTGTGTGAGTGAGTGTGTGTGTGTTTGGCTAGGCTGCCTGTGTGTGTCACAGAGCAAATGAGATAAACTGGGTTTACTGTCCTAGGTGATTGCTGTGACGCACAGCTTTACTCCACCTGATGGATTCTCAGTGACAGCTGCCCTACTCTGAGGCGGCAGACACTGCTTCCCCATACACACACACACACACACACACACACACACACACACATACACACACACACATACACACACACACTTCTACAGACTGTCATCTTCTCACCCACTAACATCTCTAGCTCAGTGAGATAAGATCTTTGAGCTGTTGGAAGCTTAGGTAGACAGTGTGAGGTCAGAGTTAGGCCCAGAGAGACAGAATGGTGAAACAGCCTGAATGTCTAAATGAACATTGAAACAGCCTACATGTCTTATAGAACAAGCCGTAAATCTGCCAGTCAAGCAGGTAGGCAAAGCATTGAAACAGCCCAAAGGTCTTATAGAACAAGCCGTGAAACCGCCAGTCATGCAGGTAGACAGAGCACTGAAACAGTCCACAGGTCTTAGAACAAGCAGTAAAACAGCCAGTCAAACAGGTGAACAGAGCATTGAAACAGCCCACATGTCTTAGAACAAGCAGTGAAACAGCCAGTCGAGCAGGACTTACCAGAGCACAGAAGCAGCCAACACGTCTTAAAGGCAGAGTGAAAGATAATGAGTATCGGCTTAACTAATGAGATTAGAGAAAATATGACACCGTGTTTCCTCAACAGCTCAAATCTATTCCAGGAAACCTATGCTCATGTAACGGAGTTAGAACCGTGACGGTGAAACTCACTCCTCAGGTATATAATGGGCAGCCCGCGTCAATGAAGAGCAAGCTTTTAATTGGCGTAGTTGGTAGTGGTTGCGCTTGGAAGTCGAGAGGTGGCAAGTTCGACTCCCCGTGGAACACTGGTCAGTATACCTCTAACGGAGCTTGCAAGACCACGTCCGTTACATACCCGTGACCCTCAACATTGCACATTTTCCAGTATCTTGATTCTTAAAACTGTACATAAACGTGGATGGAGACCATCTCAGCCCACAGAGGGCGATCTGGCATTGCCAAACGAAGAAGAACTAGTAAAGTACATTATAGTTACCAAGAAGATCTGTGTCTGAAATTATTTATTTTCTGAGACCATAATAATACCTTAGCATATTCTACCATGAATGCAGGCAGCAGTAGGCTTCTTTTAAAAAACGAATTCAACATGGAGCAATTAGCATTTATTTATATGGACGCTAAAATGTTACATAACTGTCTTAGTGGAACCTTAAGCCAAAGAGCGTGGTGGAGGTGATGTTTTTGGGCAAGGCTGTAGCGAAAAACGACCAGTTATTGGTGAGCATGGTTGTCACTCCGGAGAAAGAGAGGGGCGTGAGCAACTGCCTCGGGCATCTCTGGAACAGAACTTGTCTTCCAGAGATAAGTGTTAGAAGCCTAACGGAGAGTCGACTCTATGACGGAGGGGTAAAGCTATTCTATCAAGTGAAATGAAGCGGGATCAGCAAGATAGATAGCAAAGTCTGAGGATCACGGTTACAACTGAGAGGATTCTATTTATGTTTCTGGGTAGAGGCAATCAAATATGTAGGACTCGCGCGTCAAAACCCACGGGATTCCAAAGAGGGTTTATCATCGGCCCGCGTGCCAAGTGCGACTCGCGTAGGCTATTCATGCAAATTTATAAAATCATAGGCGTGCCTCTTTTTAGCCATGTACTCGCGGACTGAAAGGCGAACCCCCTGGCTTACTAGCTGCTTCCAGACTGTAATACGCAGCACTCGGACTCACATATAGGGACTGCACGCGCGCGATGATGTCCGAGTTTTAAAGCCTGGATAGAAGAAAGCAGAAGCAAGGACAAGTTTTAAGGGAAGCTATCGTTTGTCTTTTCTTAAAGGCATCATATATTCTGCAGATCTCAGCGTCTGCTTTTCACTGCGCACTTTCGCAAACGAGTGCAGATCAGTTACTTTGATATTGTTTATTTTTGTTCTAAGATAGGGTAAGGTTACGGAAACGGCTACTCACTGAGGATACTGATGCTGTCTATCTTGACGTTGATCCCCTATACTGTTTTTTGCTTGTAAATTTGAGTTGGACCACTGACCAGCATTAGGCTACTGAAAACTTAATAGATCAGTAATTTTTTAAATCTTAATCGGTTTTATTTAATCGACAATGTCAGAGGACGACACCAGTTCTTCTGGCTCTGCTAGTTCCCTAAATGAGCTGGAGAATAGCAATGTCAGCGTCCTCAGCTGGGAGCAAGTGCAGCGGCTGGACGCGATTCTTACGGAGACCATCCCCATCCATGGCCGTGGGAACTTCCCTACACTGGAGATGAAACCGTTGGAGATCGTGAAGGTGGTCCGGAGCCGCATGGAGGAGAAGCATATCAATGTCAGGGACGTTAGGTTAAACGGGTCTGCTGCCAGCCACGTTCTTCACGAAGACAGTGGACACGGGTACAAGGACCTCGACCTGATATTTTGCGCGGATATGAAGGGAGAAACTGACTTTCAGATTGTGAAGGATATCGTTTTGGACTGCCTTCTGGATTTCCTACCCGACGGAGTGAATAAGAAGAAAATAAGTCAATTAACTTTAAAGGTATATCTTAGTTTATGAAATTTAAAATCATATATGAAACGATATAATATAATATTTTACATCATTTACACAAACAAATAAAACTGGATTACTTGGCTATATGTATAGCGTACACGCATATAGTTTATATGTGCCTACATTGCTAAGAGTCTAATTAGGTGAAAGTGTATGACGCGAATTAGAAGCGTTGGTCCGGTGTTGCCTATAGCCTACCGATAGTGAAATGTTGGTTTGCTGCCGTTAAGCGGATTTACATTAAACCAATTGAAAGCGGATACCGTCTCAGCCGCCTGTCGACTACTGTTCGGCCAGCAGTGTCCCTTTGAATGGAGTCTGACACTTGGGCTATAAATTCAAGGTTTTAAATGTCAGATGTAAAATAATATGACTTGCTTCTCTTAACGATCTTAATTGCTTCAGATGATTGCAATGACCATCAGTTACATAATTCCCCTGTGTGTGTGTGTGTGTCCCAGGAGGCCTACGTACAGAAGATGGTCAAGGTGTCTAATGACTCTGACCGCTGGAGTCTCATCTCTCTCTCCAACAACCGAGGGAAGAACGTGGAGCTGAAGTTCGTGGACTCCCTCCGCAGGCAGTTTGAGTTCAGCGTGGACTCCTTCCAGATCCAGCTGGACTCCCTCCTGCTCTTCTACGAGTGCTCTGAGAACCCCATGGCACCGGCCTTCCACCCCACCATCGTCGGCGAGAGCGTCTTCGGAGACTTCAGCCAGGCCCTCGACCACCTGCGCCACAAGGTCATCTGCACCCGCAACCCCGAGGAGATCCGGGGCGGCGGGCTCCTGAAATACTGCCACCTGCTGGTGAGGGGTTTCCGCGCCGACTCGGAGACGGAGATGAAGTCCCTCCAGCGCTACATGTGCTCGCGCTTCTTCATCGACTTCTCCGACATCCTGGAGCAGCAGAGGAAGCTGGAGTCCTACCTGCAGAACCACTTCACGGGCCTGGAGGACCGCAAGCACGACTACCTGATCACGCTGCACGGCGTGGTCAACGAGAGCACCGTGTGCCTGATGGGACACGAGCGGCGCCAGACGCTGGGCCTGATCGCCATGCTGGCGGTGCGTGTGCTGGCCGAGCAGAACGTCATCCCCAACGTGGCCAACGTGACCTGTTACTACCAGCCCGCTCCGTACGTCGCCGACGGCAACTTCAGTAACTATTACATCGCGCAGGTGCAGCCCGTGTTCACTTGTCAGCAGCATGCCTACTCGACCTGGCTGCCCTGCAACTGAGCCCTGCAGCGATGGAGGGATGGGAGGAGAGGGGAATGGGGAGAGGGAGAAGAACACATGTTTGTATGCAGGAGTCACCTGTCGGGTGTTTCACACCTGAGTCACCTGACGAAGAGGTTTCCTCGCCTTATCGTTTCAAATTTCAAAATTTGAATCGAAATGTTTTGACTGGCTGTATCAGAGCTTGGTCAGTAAGATCAGGATAGCCAGGGCTCGGTAGCCAGTGAGGACTGGCTTTTAACGTATGATAGGAACGCTCTCGAGTACCCCCCAAACCCCTCCACTGCTCTGGTGGTCCTACACCCCTGCCCCCACCTGCCCACACCTGGGGTTAAGGTTTGGTCAAGCATCAATGCAAAGCAAAGGAAGCATGTGAGAATCCTTGTAGCACAACTCCAACCAACAAACCACTGGTGCTGCAGACAGATGAACACAGACGGATGGACTTGGAGCCTTCAGCTGTGTGTCCTGCAATCCTGCTGACTAAGACCAACACAGAGCTCTGTGGACTTCCTGTCAGGTCCTGGGTCGATGGACCTCAATCTGAACTGGCTGTCAGACTTACAACCTCACACAGACTCAAATTAGAGGTCCTAAAGAAACCGTTGTTTGGTAAAGAGATTAAACGAAATTCTGTGTATGTGTATGTGACTTTGTGTTTTAAGTGCCTAGAGCTTAGCGGAGGTTAGAGGGAGCAAGGCCTTGTGGGAATTAGGGTTTGGGGTCTCTTGTTTGTACTGGGGATGTTCAAGGGGGTGGGATTTTTGCCCTGCTTTATACATTGATTGGCCGAACTTTATGTACGTCTGCAGACATTGAGGGAACTGTCGAGAAGGTGACTCCCACACCCTAACCCCGCCTCTCACGGTCTCTCCGCGGTCTCTCCCCCAGAAACAACAGAGGGAACAGTTGCTGCTCCGCCGCTTTCTTCAAAAATGGGTTTGATGTTGTTTTGTTGTGGTTTATCTTGAAAATATTGTTGATTCCTATTAAAGCTGATCTTATGAGTGGAGACAGAATCCCGGAGTTTAATGATCCCATGGCTTTGTATGCATCTTTCACCAACCTTCATGAATGGAGCTAATTGCAAACGAGACCAGACTTGTCAGTCCGGGAGGCAAGAAAGGAGAGAGGAAGGCAAGAAGGCATGCAGGAAGGCAGGCAGGCAGGCAGGCAGGCAGGCAGGCAGGCAGACAGACAGGCAGACAGACAGAGCTGATGTGTGTAGGGAGATATTTGCAGACACCCCTGGTGATGGTACATTGTTTGCTGTAACACCCTGGCAGGGAATTCCACAGTTGCTGCTGAACTGGGCTAGGCTGTATGTGGGCTAGGGCTAGTCCTGGGTCACCTCTGGGCTAAACCGAGCTCTGGGCTGTGTCTGGGTCATATTGGCATATTCAATCATCAGAAAGTGTTGTGCCAACTGTTATCCGTTTGCCTGGTGCCCAATGTTGACTTGAGGGCTAGACAGAGGGTAAGACCGTTTGTTGGTGTGTAGAATTATCTGCTGGGGTGAAGCTGAAGCATTAGAGAAAGAGAACAGAGAGAGAGAGAGAGAGAGAGAGAGAGAGAGAGAGAGAAAAAAAGAGAGGCAGGGAGAGCAGCAGAGAAAGAGAATGAGGTTGAGAGAGCTGGAGAAGAGGTGAGATGGGTGTAGCTGGTAATAGGGTGTTGCTCTGTTAGTTCCTCTGCTGATCCTCAGAAATCCAACTTGCTATGAATCATGGGAACTGTCCCACCCTTTAGAAGTATACCCAATCAGGGTTTCTCAATGGCCCGGTGATAGTTTTATTTTCGCTTCTTGATGTATTGATGAAATCCTGTGGACGTGGCGTGCCATGTGATGTCACTTCCCCTTTGTAAAGCTTCACCAGCAGATGCAGCCAGGTGAGGGGTTACCGTAGTTACAGGGGCTTTGGGTAACCGTGGTTATAAAGGCAGTGGGTCTTTGGATTGTCTTGTATACATTGTTTGAAATGTTCATTTGTGTCTCAATGCAATCTTTTACAAATCAAACCTTCAGAAAAGAGGAAAAAAAAAGAAAAAGCCTGAGTATGTCTTTTTTATGATTGTTATTTTTATAAGTGTACTAGACACTGCAGCGCTTTGGAGTGTGTGAGCAGTGTGTGATCTTGTATGTCTGATGGGTCGAACATGAAGATGTCTTCATCATTAAACAAGAGGTCAAACACAAACTGAGATGTCTCCTGGTGATGATTGAATCTGCAGCGACCTCTCTGCCGCTGCTCTTGCCCTGAGGTCAGAGGTCATTGTCATAAACTTGGCTCCAGATGCCTAGCCCGGCCCACCTGACCTGACCCTATTGTTCTATAACAATAAAGAACAACAAAGTTGTTTTCTGTTCTATTATAATGGATTGTACTCTACAGTCGACTAGTCTTAAATAGTCTAGTCTATTTATTTGATTCCATTATATACCTAGCCAAGCCCACCGGACCTAACCGAAACCACTACACGTAACCTAGCCATCATTTCCAGACCCAGCCAGAACAACAAGGCATTGCCATAAAAGTAGAGTCAGCCAGAAGCACCAGGCCAAGCCACAAGGATCAAGCTAAGCCAACAGGCCTCGCCAGGGGTCAGGGGTCAGCTGGAGCGTGTGGATCGGCTGTTGCCAGAAAAAGAGTTGGTGAATGTGACAGATTTGCATCCACCAGAAAAGAGACTTTAATGCGATCTCTGCCTGCTCATCACATTCTCTCTCTCTCTCTCTCTCTCTCTCTCTCTCTCTCTCTCTCTCTCTCTCTCTCTCTCTCTCTCCCTCCCTCCCTCCCTCCCTCTCTCTGGATGTCAGGCTGATCAGAGCAGGGAAGCAGCAGGGCTGGGTCAGAACCAGCCACCAACACAACTCTGAGCTCTGAACAGAAGAGCAATCTGACCGTCACATAGGTCACTTGTCTCTTTGTCCCAGATTAGAAGGGATAGACGGAGATACACTACAGACACTGAGGGATAGAGATAGAGTGGAAGAGAGAGAGAGAGTCATGTTGAAGTATATATAGCAACCATGATAAGGACATTATATCTTTCACTTAAGCTTATTTGCAGCTGATTAACCTGATCCCCACACGTGCATGTATGAATGTAGTACGCAAGCACACACACAAGCACACACACATTACAATTAATTGAAATATCTGTATATCTGTAATATAAGACTTATCCAGGTAACATGATGACTAGATGACTGCGTCTCTCTCCTTCCTCATTCATCTTCACTTCTCCTCCCCCTCTTTCCTCCCCCGCTCACATTTACATCTAGTCATTTAGCAGACGCTCTTATCCAGAGCGACTTACAGTAAGTACAGGGACATTTCCCTGAGGCAAGTAGGGTGAAGTGCCTTTCCCAAGGACACGTCATTTTGTGCGGCCGTGGAATCAAACTGGCAACCTTCAGATTACTAGCCCGATTCCCTAACCGCTCAGCCACCTCCGCTCACCTCATACTGGGACTCAGAATCGTAGGTTTCTCCTCTTCTCTGACTCCAGCGTCATGTGGTGGATGAGGCTGCTCTATCTGATGGCTTTTCCACACAGGGATTGGAGAGAACACTGCCTTGTGGGATTCTCTCTCTCTCTCTCATCTGGTGTCACTCTCTTTTCTCTATCTCTGTCTCTTTCCATTGAGAGAGGTTTTTCCAGTGTTTGTGGATATAAAGATCATCTGAGTCCAGGGCCTGGCTCGGAGACCAGTTCAATTTGCTGTTGAGAATCTGTAATAGTGTGGAGCTGAGTCTTTAGAGAGCAATGGAAATGCTGTGCTTATTCATAACTCTGACAGTCCCATCTATTCACATGCAGAGTTTTTACTTTCATCCCCATTTTTACTGCTTAATGGTATTCAGCCAACTCCTCTCTGTGTCTCTGACTGTCTCTGGAGGAGGGGATCCCTCTCTGAATTGCTCCTCCCAAGGTTCCTTCCATTTTTCCCTCTGAGTTTTCCTGGGAGTTTATCTCTGTCTTCCTTGAGGGTTTAAGGTTGGTTTAGGTACAGTTCTATGAGCATATAAGAAGCCCTCCTTGACATTGCTTGTAAAAAGGGCTAGGGCTACAAATACGATTGGATTTGAGTCCCAGCCCAAGCCCTGTCTAGAAGTCCATTCTATTTGGTCTCTAGAAACTCAATCACATGACCAGACCTTCTCATCCCAGTCATTCTATCCCCTGCCTTCACACACACACACCCACAGCTTTCCTGGTATCAACCACCAGCTTACGTGACCAAAGCCCCAGTCTCAAAGAAGGTGTGCCCCAGCACCACGACAAAGGGTCATGTGAAACCATACTGTCAGTTACAGGGCATCATAATCTCTTCTCAAAGATGTTCACTTTCCTCCCGTTTCTGGACCTCGGCCGTGGTGCCTTTAGTGTTTGCATGCCTTTCCTTTGGAATCCTTCGGTGCCTCCAATAAAGCAGAAAGCAATAAAGCAGAAAGCAGAAATGAGAAGGTCAGTGGAGGGTGGACACATCGGAGAGGAGGAAGAGAGGTGGGGGCAGAGGTGAAGATGGACAGGAGGAAGGACAGAGGACGTGAGGGAGAAGGAGGAGGACGAGGAAGAGGTGGAGGAGAAAGGAGAGGCTGGAAATAGGGAGAGGAGGAGAGAAAAGGAGGGTGATCCTCTTGTTAGTTAGATTGATATTAACTTACTACAGTGTTCAGGTCTTCAGACATGCAGTATCTACTCACTGTACGTAGAACAATACTCTCCCCTTGCCAAAGATAAAAAATAGCTGACACAGAGAGAGACAGATTGTGAATAAACAGATAGATTACTGGGTTGCTATGTGAATCATACTGTTGACCTACTCTGAACAACACCACACACACAAATACACACGCACATCACTGCTTGAGCAGAGGCATTTTGGGTATTGCAGTGTTTGCTATGGGTGTGTCGGAGGCAGATTCTACAGCCACTGGTCAATGGGATCACATATATTCATCATGACTGTAGACTGTCCGTCTGTGGAGAGAGCTGATGTTCCTTTAACCTGCTGCTTCATTAGGCTCTCCCTGTCACAACGGTGTGTGTTTTCGTGTGTGTGTGTGCAAACGTGTGTGTTTCTATGTGTGCGCTCGCATGTGAGATTGTTTTGGTTGGCTGGAGGCCTCAGTTGTTGATCCGTAATCGATGTGTTGTAATTCATCCTCTTAATCTTTGTAAGACGCATAAAAGCATAACTTTAAGATTCATTGAGCCGCAGTACATCTGAGAGCGCTTTCCTGGTGTACACAAGTGAGGCTGTAATGTGGAGAATAACCAGAACCCTTCACATAGCTGAACCGAGCACACGGCTAGTCAGTTCAGATCAAGAGATACTTTCGATACTTTTACCTCAGTCTGGTTCTACTGTTCTCTAAAACCCCGTCAGAACCCCAATCTCCTACTGGACTCTAGAGCCCATGTGTGGCTCCACTCTACTACATGATGACCATGTGTTTTTTCCCAGACACTCTTCATCAACGCTCCCCTGACTGTGACTCAGCGAGCCAAACTGCCTCTTTTTCCCAGCGCCAGTAAACAGCTCAAGAGTTTTTGCGTCTCATCCAGGCTGTTGGGAATGTGTTTGAGCCGGGCCAAAATAGCAAACAGAACCTCTTTGTGAACCTTGTCTTTCTCTCAGACAAATGAGACTGTGTTGTTATCTTTGGGCTAACTGGATCCAGATGGTCTGGACCAGTCGGGCTGACCAGTGGTAGAACATTCTGGTTCTCTTAGAGAAACAGGCAGACCAGTGGTAGAACATTCTGGTTCTCTTAGAGAAACAGGCAGACCGGTGGTGGAACATGCTGGTTCTGTCAGAGAAACAGGCAGACCGGGGTTAGAACATGCTGGTTCTGTCAGAGAAACAGGCAGACCAGTGGTAGAACATGCTGGTTCTCTTAGAGAAACAGCCAGACCGGTGGTAGAAGCTCTACACATGAACATGCTGGTTCTGTCAGAGAAGTAGCGATTTTCTCTCTGGGTCAGATCGAGGGAGACCGGCACAGACAGAGTCTGTAGGACCGGTTCATCGGGTCCACAGGTCAAGCTGTGGGAAGAGGGGCTGTCTGCTTTCTGGGTGGCCAGAACCATGTACTGTATTTGGGATGTCTGGCTGTTCTCTCCTGGGTCATTCTGGTGATGATTTTATCTGTCTGTGTCAGCGGGATGAGTTCTGGCTTATCGTATGACAGCTTGGCTTTTGTTTTGAAACACAAAACAAGATATAACTGTGTGTGTGTGTGTGTGTGTATGGGGAGCGGGGGGGGTGGAGGGGGTATCAATGTGTACGTGGCTGTGTGTGGTGTGGGTGTGAGTCTCTGCCAGTGTTTATGCATGGATGACTCGTGCGTGTGGGTGTGTGTGTGTGTGTGTGTGTGTGCGGGGGCGTGTTTGAGTGTGTCTCTGCGTGAGTGTGTTCTCTACACCTCATTAGCTCGCTAACGTAGTGTGCTCCTCAGAAGAGGAAAAAACGCCAGTCGGCTCGCAGGACACTAATTCATTGTCTGACAGCTGTTTTCTTTTCTCTCTCGGCCTCCCTCGCCCCTCCCTCTGTCCTCTCTCACTCAGATCCTGGGCTGTAATTCTACACACAGTACCAGCTGGAGGGGGTCCTCAAAAACACACACACACACACAAACACATACATACACACACACAAACACATACACACAGATACTCACTAACTCACTCACTCACTCACTCACTCACTCACTCACACACACACACTCACAAACAAATCCAAATCCCAAACTAATATACATCCATGTGTGTAAGTTTATCACTTCCACCCTGTTCAAACCTCCAGGAGTGTGTTTGATTTAGGTATGATTGATGGCAAACATGCACACCTAAGGAATGTCTTGCATATACTGAAAAGACTGAACATGCAGCCTGGCCTGTCCATGCTAGATATTGTTGCACACACACACACAAACACACACAGGCCCCAGGCCACACAAAGCAGTGCGCAGGGTACCAGGTCTCCTAATTGGAATGTTTATGATCCGTTTCCTTCATATTTCCTGACAGGATGCGTCCTGAAGACAGGCCTGTGCACCTCGGCCCAGCCCGGCCCAAACTTCACACCCTCTAAACTGTGAGCCTGGTGAGAGGGAAGTGTAGGGGGCTTCCGTGTCAGCTGAGCAGGGGCTAGAGGGTTCTATCCCCTAGAGATACAGATCCTAATGAAGATGACGGTGATAATGGAGAGATAATGAGGTGGATCTGGAACAAAGCAGTCACTGTGTCATCGCCCCAGCCTCCTGTTGCCTCGTGTAGATCGGAATCAACAATGTGCCGTTGAGCCCAGACCTAGCCATTCTATTTATTCCTTTTCTATTCAATGACGTTGCTTTTTTGTTGTCTTTCAACCGCTTCCTCTCTCCCTCATGTTCCCCCTCCCCCCCCCACACACTCTCTTTGCGTCAGTCCCTCTATCTCTGCACACACAGAAACACCAAAACGCATCCTCCCACAGGTGTTTCTCCTTTTACTTTGTTGTATGCGTGTGTTTTTTCGTGAGGTAAGAACTGTCATCCCCACCTATGCGTGTTTGAAACAGGAGGCCGGCTGTACAGCAGCAACCCGGGGTCGCCTCGGTCGCTCTGACAGATTAGGGTGGACGGGCGCGTTGTTGGACTGTTTTAACCGGAGCACAGTAGCAATTTGCGACATACCTCTCTTCTCGTGAGCTCATAAAAGTTAAAATGACAGCAGTTAAAGGCTTATAAAGGCTGCTGCTTTACGGGGAGAGCATAACTCGTGTACAGTCCGGACCTACCCTCTGCAGAACAGCCAGCTGGGAGGACGCTGGCAGGGCAGGAGGGGGAGAAGGGAACAGAGGGTGGGACGGGGGACTTCGCTCTCCCCTCCCCTCCTCCCCTCGTCTCCTCCCCTCCTCTTCTCTCCTCTTCAGGCAGGATATTAGTGCTGGATCAGATTAGTTTTCAGCAGCGCCCTGGCTCAGCCAATCGACACACAATCTCAGATATCCGTCAAGTTCCCTTAAAGTCTTGTGTGGTGGGGAGAGAGCTTGGGAGAGACATCTCGCTAACTCCAAACATGGACATGTTTTGACTCACAATGTCGTGGTTTGGAGCATTAGTCCTCCTTTACTACTCCCTTTTCGCCTAGTATTAGTAATATTCGCTGACAATGTTGTGACAGTCAACTTCATTGCATCGCTCTCTCTTCCTTTTTTCTTTCCCACTTGCTCTCGCTCTCTCTCTCTCTCTCTCTCTCCTCTCTCTCTCTCTCTCTCTCTCGGTCTCGGTCCTCTCTCCTTTATCGCTGACTTTCCCTCTCACTTCTCTTCTTATCTATCCTGCATGTTTTACAACAGCTGTGGATATCTCTGCAGCATATGTCCCTCTCTCCTAGCTACACACAAGCACATGCATACAGGGAGACGCACACATAGCTCTTGTTTGTTTGTTTGTGCGTGTGTGTGTGTGATAAGCCTGTCCCTTTGGATTTTGCCACGGTAACAATTTGACACAGCTATGGCACACATCCATGCTGATGATGAGGGCGATGGAGAGAGAGGGAAAGAGAGGGAGAGGGACTTAGGGAAGATGGAAGAGTAAAGGAAGCACGGGTGCTGAGACACAGGAGACACAGCTGGATGTTCTAGCATGTTCCTGGCCCAGTATCACTTCTTTGGGGAGCGGACAAACATTTGTCAAACACTGGGGGGGAAAAACTGCAACACTTGATACATCATAAACCTGACTTCTGGTGTGTGTGTGTGTTGGTGTGTGTATGGGGGTGAGGAAAGGTTAGCGATGTCAGTCGTGTCAAGTGTAGCAGGAAGGCTTCACTCATGGGTTAAAAGATGTTATTTAGACACACCTGTCTTGAAACATCTGAGAACAGCTGTCTCCTGTGCTTAAAAGGAGAGGAGGAGGAATGGAGGAGAGGAGAACACGCGAGGAAAGATAGATGATTTTTCCATCCCTCTTTCGCTGGAGTGAGTTACAGCATGTTTGTGGCGTGTGGAGGAAGCGAGAGGAGCAGAGCAGTTCAATGAATGGAGAACAGAGGTTTACCGCACAAGCCCTCCCTCTCCTCTCCCTCTCCCTCTCCCTCTCTCCCTCTCCCTCTCCTCCTCTCCCTCTCCCTCTCCCTCTCTCTCTCTCCTCCTCTCTCTCTCTCCTCTCTCCCTCTCCCTCTCCCTCTCTCTCCTCTCTCCTCTCCCTCTCCCTCTCCCTCTCCCTCTCCCTCTCCCTCTCCCTCTCTCTCCTCTCCTCTCCTCTCTCTCTCCCTCTCCCTCTCCCTCTCCCTCTCCCTCTCCCTCTCCCTCTCTCCCCTCTCCCTCTCCCTCTCCCTCTCCCTCTCCCTCTCCCTCTCCCCTCTCCTCTCTCCCTCTCTCTCCTCTCTCTCTCACCCTCCTCTCGTGTCTCTCGCTCTCTCCTTTCACAGCTACATTTTACCAGACAGGGAGGATGGAGAGGTCTTTTTCGTGTAACTGTAAAGATGATCATTGTTCTGGGGTCATGCAGTAAGACTTTCACAGCTTGTGAAAGTTGAGGGCCAGACGGTCTCATGTGCCGAGTCAAAAACACAAAGAGACGAGGAGGTGAGCGTATAGAGACAGAGGGAGGGAGGGAGGGAGACGGAGAGGAGAGGGAGGAGGGAGAGGGAGAGGGAGGAGGGAGAGGGAGGAGGGAGATGGATGAGGAGGGGAGAGGAGAGATGAGAGAGGGAAGAGGGAGAGGGAAGAGGGGAGAGGGAGAGAGGGAGAGGGAGAGGGAGAGGGAGAGGGAGAGGAGAGAGGGAGAG
This sequence comes from Mallotus villosus, assembly GCA_903064625.1. Classification (NCBI taxonomy): domain Eukaryota; kingdom Metazoa; phylum Chordata; class Actinopteri; order Osmeriformes; family Salangidae; genus Mallotus; species Mallotus villosus. Next base: position 92,388 of record CAEFZP010000397.1, on the reverse strand, counting down.
TGGGAGGAGAGGGAGAGAGGGAGAGGGAGAGGAGACGGGAGAGGGAGGGAGAGGGAGAGGGAGAGGGAGAGGGAGAGAGAGAGAGACGGAGAGAGATGAGTCGAGAGAGAGAGCGAGAGAGAGAGAGAGAGAGTCGAGAGGAAGAGGACTGAGAGAGAGCAGAGTAGAGAGAGATGAGAGCGGAGAGACGAGTGATAGAGATGAGAGACGTAGAGTAGAGAGAGTAGAGATGACTGAGGTAGTGTGAGTGACAGAGGATCGATGTGAAGCGAAGATGAGAGGAGATAGATGAGAGAGAGAGAGAGAGCGCGAGAGAGAGAGAGAGAGGAGGAGGGAGAGAGAGACGAGGAGAGAGAAATAGTTAGTGGTTACAAACTGTCTTAATAATAATAATAATACATTTTATTATATAGCGCTTTTCAAGGCACTCAAAGTCGCTTTACAGAGTCCAGTGTCATTCAGACACAGACACACGGTGGTGGTAAGCTACAATTGTAGCCACAGCTGCCCTGGGCAGACTTGTCACACACTTGATGCTGTGCTTGCGAGGACCACACAGAACATTGACATCTACCTTTGTTCTGGTGTGGACTGGTTGATGTTCAACAGCCAGAAAAAAAGAGTTTACCAAAATACCTAACTCCATAAATATTACAGCAAGCATGTCAATGAGTATTAATAAGCTACAAACAATACAATTCCACCTTACAGTAAAACAGCTTTTTAAAATCTTACTACTGATGTGCTGTTTATGGACCCAATTTTACTATCATGGAAATGCTGATAGGTGAAAACAGACAGGCTACCAGTGCTTCCTAAAGTGCCGATAGGCTGGTACTGTTAGGTTCAGTCACTGTTGCCGGGGAAGAAGAGATGACTTGCAGGAGGTCAGCTGTGTCAGATGACCCTGGGATCCACTGTCAACAGCTGATTTCAGTGATTTGTTGAGGGACAGGAGAGTGTGAGGTGATTGCTTGAGGGTCGGCTGAGTGCGAAGTGATTGGTTGAGGTCAAGGGGATGGGGGTGGTTGGTAGACACTGTCAAATTATTGGTAACAGGCCAAGCATCAGAGGAGAGAGAGAGAGAGAGAGAGAGAGAGAGAGAGGAGAGAGAGAGGAGAGAGAGAGAGAGAGAGAGAGAGAGAGAGACGAGAGAGAGAGAGAGAGAGAGAGAGAGAGAGAGAGAGAAAGAGAGATGAATAAAGCAAACAATCCAAGAATGTCCTGTTATCACCGTTTCGTCAAACATAATATTAAACATATTTTCCATTTCCTGCTTCCATCAAAGCTATGATGATACATTCTAAATGGATTTAACCAGTCCAGCTCCAAGATAAGAACTCTGTGGCTACTTTTAAATCTCCTGTGAGATAAATAGCCAGGGACAATGTATGTGTGTGGATCCACTCTCATACCTAGGTGGTGTTTTGAGTGGATCTCAAGCACTAAGCGACGCGCGGCTGTACGCACTCCTCTCGGCATCTCGGCATCACTTCACACACACACGCAGGAGCTTCACACACAAAGGCAATCACACACACACGCACACACACACCTAGCTGTGCCACCGTCAGAGAGAGCAGACACTCGATAGCCAAGGTCAGTCCGCTGACGTCAGCCTCTGCTTCAGTCTGGCACTGCTTAGTAACACACATACAGTACATACACATGCACAGGATTAAGCTGCAGTCCTAGCTGTGCTCCTATAAACATGGTTGGAGTGAAACCAATGGCTTTGGAGTCCATGAGAACCCAAACACATGTCCAGCTGGCAAGCGGGACTACTCCTCACGAGTCACGACTCAACAACCTACAAATCCCAGCTGTGATGTTAACCCATGTCGTCGCTTCCTCCAGACCAGAGCGTTGAGCCGTCAACCCCCCTGAGTCACATGGAAGTCAGGGGTTAGAGGTCAGCCAAGGACCAAGGTTGACGGGGGAAGATTCACGAGAGGTCACCGGGTCGAAACTCGTCGAGCTCCGTCATCTTGACAGCGAGTGTGTGCGTGTGCGTGCGACGCTCTGTCATCTGGGGTCGGGGGGCGTGGCTCGCTGCAGCAGTGTGTGAGGCAGAGCGGTGTGGCCAGGCTGGAGCTGAGGGCTAATTACACCGCGTTACAAGCGTCCGTCAACAAGAGAGGACGGCTGGGATGTTTTATTGCATGCTTTATGTATTTACAGCCTCTCGTCTCTCCCCCGTCTGCCGGCCACGCTGCCGGCCCTCTGCTGCCGCTCCGACTGCCCAAATAGAGGAACATGAAAAAGCTGTCGAAAGGAGAGAATGTTGCGAGATGACGATCCGTGCTCGATAAATAAACACACGAGTCTCCCGACGTTTTCTTAGATCCCGACTCCGCCGCGGAGGATGCAGAAGGCTGCGCTGAGGTCGGCTGTTTGTTGGTCTATCGATTTGGCCGAGATGGCGTGGAAAACTCATATAACGGTAATGCACAAATTGTGGTCATGGTAGTAACCATGAACACAGCCAAGGCCTGGGACAGTGATTGGACGAGACAGTTCAAAGTTGTTGAGGCTGCAGCTGCCAAGCCAGTCTGTTTTGTTTACAGTTGCTGGCCCTCTGCTCCTCTCCGCACACCACCGCCACATGAGACGCCATGAGGTCGCCAGTCTCGGCAAAGTTGTCTGTGTGCCAGCCTCATTCCCAGAATGCATCTGTTCGCCAGCCCCAGTCCCAACGTGCATCTGTGTCCCCTGTATGTCCTCCTTCCTACTGCCAACCCTATTACCCTCCTAATCGCCTACCTTCCAACCCATGTAACCCTCCTCCCCTCCCACCCTCAGCCTCCCAACCCCTTAACCTCCAACCCTCCCGTTCCTTACTTTCCCAGTCTCCTCCTGTACCCTTCGGCCCTGCCATACCATTTTCCAAACCTCTGTTTCTGACGTTATTCGCGCTCCCCTCCTCCTCCACCGTTTTGTGTGTCTCTCTCTCTCTCTCTCTGTCTTTTCTCCGCCCCTCCCCCGCTCTCAGTGGAGGGGGGGGGAGGCAGATAACAGGATGTGCCTCACGTCGTGTCACCTCGTCCCAGCCTTGAACAAACCAAACAGCTTTACCAGAAGAGAAGAATAGCCGGCAGAGCACCTGTGGCGGAGGAGAACGGCGAGCCTGCCACCGCCTCGCGGTCAGTCTGCGCTGCCCTTCGACGGAAAACGGGGTCCGTGGCTAATCTCCTGGACCCTGAGAGGAACAGGAACATCCGGAGCGCTTCAGGGACCTGACGGGAGAAAAGAAGACGTGGTGACGAGGAGAGGAGGAGAGAGGAGGAGAGAGGAGGAGAGAGGAACAGATGGAAAATCAGTCAAAGAAGGAGAATGAGAGAGCGGAAGAGAGAAAGAGAGAGAGAGAGAGAGAGACAGACAGAGAGACACTTCATCTGTTTATTGTCAGAAGCAAGGCGAACCACAATCTCACCACCTGTGAACAATATTAGAAATGAGATTGAGCTGTAAACAATGAAACAAAACAAGGAGATTGAGAACGACCCCGAGGTTTGCAGAACGCCTGCTCTTCACGCCACGCTACGCTTCAGACCATGATCCACGTACGCCCGATGCCCTGCTTGAATCAGCGTTAAACCTCCTAATGTGATAATGCGCGTAACTGAAACCCTATAGCCCTAGCTTGAGTGGAGCATGTCTTCCCAGGCTTTGAAGCACAGCTGTGGACCAGGGACTGGGGCTCTCAGCTCTTATGTATGGGAAAACGTTGCTCGGGGAACCTGGAGGAATAAACACACGTCGCACGCAGTTTAGACCAGCTCGGTCCCCTCAGTGTGGAGGGGCAGCGCATTCCTGCTCTGACGGTGTCCTCCTCTGTGGCCTCAGCAGGCTGCGTGGAGACACGTGACCGAAAAGGAGCCACAACTGAGAAGTGCCTCGATGTCACGATGGGGGAAATGTTAGGATCTGTGTTTTCAGCGATCGGCGTTCATCAAACATGTAAAGCGTTTGTGATGTATGTCTTTGTGTCATCTGACAACCACACGTGTGTGTGTGTAAGCAAGCGCGCTCTGGCGCAAGGCTCCTGGTGCTTCTGCGGTGTGGGAGACGTGCCGGGGGGATAGCGCTGTGGTGTGTGTTGTCGTTGGCGAGCGGAACTGAAGATCAAACATCTGCCCGGCTCCCTGACCCAGATGGTCTGTGAGGTGTGTCTGATGCCCCACACACACACACACACACATGCAGCAGGGTCAGGGTCCCAGAACAAGCTGTGTTGCCGTTGGACCTTCATCAAGCAGCGTTCGAGATCACCGGCTGGGTTCAGCCAGACTGCGGATGCTCCTCCTCCCCTCCTCGTCATCATCAGAAGACTCTCTTCTGATTGCTATCAGGTGCGCTCCCATAAACACCAGAGCATGTGTGTTTCCGTGGTCCTCAGATGGTGCTTATCCTATACACACTGACACACTGCTGCTGCGGCCCCCCCAGGCCCTGCCCTGAGGCGTGCTGCCCCCTCTGGTGCCCCCTCTGGTGGGCACGGAGCGTCCGGTGTGGAACACCTGGTCCCCCGCTGAGGGGCAGAGCTCCTCCTGCCTGCCCGGCTGTGTGTTCCAACACGCCGCCAACCGGGCGCTCAGCGCTGCTAGTCTGCGTCCCGGCATTCGGCCTCGTGTAAATCACCCCGGACACATTATGATTAGCACAGACTCCACAGGGCCTGGAGCTGGGGGGGTGGGGGGGGGAGGGGGGGGGGAGTGGGGGAGGGGGACATGGTCTAAGCAGGCAGAGCGAAGTGTTGTAGGGAAAGCTCTGGTTGTACACATGGTTGCTTGCATTTGACACCAGACACCTTCCTTTCAGCCAGGGAGGGAAAGACGAGGCTGTGGGGTGCAAGAGGAGGGATGGGGAGGCATCCTGGTCTGTGTGTGTGTGTGTGTGTTTGTGTGTGAGAGAGTGTGTGTCTGTGTGTGTGTGGGGAGGGAGGGGGTCAGAGAGGACGCTCATGCTTTTTAATTAGGTAAGCAGAGATAGTAATCAATGGAGGAATGTCTGGCACGTTAACACATAACAAGAAGATGTCATTAACCACACACACGCACACCTACAATCAAAGCTTTTTCACAGCTTCTGGTTCTGTACACGCATTTAACAAGAAAAACCTTTGCAAACACATACGCTCAAGTAGGATTCTATTCATGTATAGGGTCCAACCAAATGCCATACATCATGTTGAATCAGGAAGTAGCTTGTGTTTTCTTCATGGAGAGCTAAATGACGACAACTCTCCTCAAACACGATGACCATATGATCCATTTAAAGATGTTTGATTAACTGGAGAGACAAAGCACTCTGTTTTACGCCATGATTGACACCGTTTCTAATCAAGAGTATGATAAATTGGATGAGCATATGGATTCTGAAGTGTGTGTGTGTGTGTGTTTTCAATGGTTGAAGAGGATGTTTACCGGCCCTGACCTCAGAGACACACTCTCTCACTAACAATCACTCACTCGCTCGCTACACACACAAACACATTGATTCTCAGGAGTGCAAACTCGACTTGAAGCTTTTCTCTCGCTACGGGATTTCTCCCCGGCTTCCAGCTGCAGAACCTCTAGTTATCACTCATTACACAGAGAGACAAGCAGATGTCTCCCAGAGATCAGAGGATAGAGCGCACGACACAGAGAGAGAGAGAGAGAGAGCGAGTTGGACTGCCTGTAAGTTTTACTATCTGCTGTGATAGGTTGTTGCCAGGGCCTCTCTGGGATGTAATCCAGCAGAAAACAGCGGTCAGTCTTTAAACAGATCCAGCTGTAACCCACCTCTGTCCAGTCCAGCGCAGCACATCAGCTCATTGGCTGGATGCCCCGTGTCCCGTATGAGTCATATCGGCTGGAAACACTACTCAATATCTTGCCACCTCACCTCTCAATGGCCAAATGCGCCTGTACCACGTAGTCTAAATCCCTTCTTATTGGCCCGGGGTCCTGTCCCATGTTGGCCAACTCTTTGCTCGATTGGCTGAACGTCCTGTCTCATTCCCGTCTCCTTCCTGTCCCTAAACTTGTCTCCTCCTGAGTGTGTCTCTCAACATTAAAGATGAAAGGCTGAACCCCGAGAATCCAATAAACTCACACAGCCATAGTTGTGGAGAGTGTGTGTGTGTTGTGTGGATGGTGGGGGGAGTGGGGGGGGCAGACAGTTCATGCTACCTTCCGCTCAGGTTCTCAGAAGCAGCAGTAGGATAGCAGTTGAAACTGCTGCGTTCCACTGTGAGGTCCAGTCATCCTGCTACTCTGATTGGGTGGGTGTTCATCCTGCTACTCTGATTGGGTGGGTGTTCATCCTGCTACTCTGATTGGGTGGGTGTTCATCCTGCTACTCTGATTGGGTGGGTGTTCATCCTGCTACTCTGATTGGGTGGGTGTCATGCCCAAAAAGAAGCTCAGCAAGCTATCTGTGTCTCAACGACAGGCATGTAGACGACAACATCATCAAATATTATCAAGTGTGTAAAAGAAAGAAAAAGACGCATTTGGGTATACTATCTATTTGAGCAATTGGTGTCTCCACTACAGACATAGAATTCCAATCAAACTACAATTGTACAATTTTGTGTGTGTGTGTGTCTGTGGCACGATTGTCTGGAGAACCAGGCATTGTATGAAATGATGAGTGGTTTGTGTTTGCAGAACAATTGCTGCAGCAATAGATGGATGATAAAGATGAAAAATAGCAGCAGAAGTAGATGGATCCATGGATCTCATGTGCTGCCAATAGGAACTGTCGTAGCGTTAGCTGCCAACGGGTGCCACCAATGGGCACTGCACTACTAAGCAAAAACTGCCTGCATTTGCTGAATCAACTACCCGACATCTTAATCACCAGCTGCATCACGGGCACAGGCACAGCACTAGTTCAGTAAAATAAAAAAACAAACATTAGGTATTTCATTATTCATATATTTTTAAGTGTCATGGCCTAGCCTACTATTAATTTATTAACGGCATGATTTGTTTATTTAGTCATTTATTTGACTCCGCCGACATAACTAATTCTGCAACTAGGCTTAGAATGGACTGTTGCCAAGCCACAAGTAAACATTCTCGTACATACTAGCCTGCTATTTTGTGTAGGTCTACAGGTTACCCAAATATTTATTTTACGTGTCAAGTGTTAACTACTAAACAGTAATAAGAAACGACATATCATGGTTTGCTTGTTTGTTTAAGAAGGAGGAGGATGGAAGAGGTTAAGCAGTATATGTGACTGATATCTACAGGGAGACAGGACTAAGGGAAGCAGCAAAGATAAGACCACAGCATAAGGTTCTGCAGTCTGAATGCAGTCCATGTGTTGGAGAGCATCGCATGTGATAGGACATCAAAATGGGAGGAAAAGACCATATAACTGAAATCCCACTCCATGTTTCTCCTTTTTATGGAGTGCTCACATGAACTAAGGCCTTGAAGCTCAGCAGGACATCATTTCAGACTTCCTGACGCCTTAAATTCAGAGTGCTCGGGGCAGTACGGAACCAAGAATCAAAACACGAGAGCGCGTCTAACCGATATAAATGATGATGACGGCATTCGAAATGATAATCAGCCAATCTTAGCGTTCATGCAAAAAACATCCCGATAGATGAATCTAATTTAAATCTTCTCGTTTTTGGGAACTTCCGAATTGACGTTTGACTCAAGGCTTGAATTAAACAGAACTGCATGAATCCTGATGGTGGTGAGCTGTATCTATTTAACTGAACAATCGACTCCGGGTGTGACGCACGCGGGGTGGTGGCAGAGGTACACGTTTCCGTGGTGACTCACCAGGCACATCATCACACACACACACACACAGAGATGACGCTGATGCTGTCAGTCATGTCCCCGTCGCACACTCGATTGCGTACGACGACAGGCTCCATCCCTCATGACGGACACACACACGTCCCCAGGTAGACGGGGGTCGAGGGTCAGCGGTCACCAGTGGACTCGACCTCTCCACACCTCTCCGCTCCTCTTCTCCAGCCCCTTTGTGTGTGAACGTTTGAGTATTCGTGTGTGTGTGTGTGTGTGTGTCTCTGTGAGACGGTCATAAATATTGATGTTCATCACACACAGTTGTTAGCATTCATGTGAATAGATGAATGGCCTTCGCCGATCAGAAACAGTAGCCTTCTATCTCTACCCTTCTCGCTCTCCGTTTCTCTCTCTCTCTTTCTCTATCTCGACCTGATTGATAGCCTATGAAATACTGCAAAATTGTTTTGATAGATTCAGGCTGGCGAGAGGAGCGATGGAGGTATCGGGTAAAGGTGAGGAAAGACAGCATGCTTCAGATTCCAGTAGGCGTCAAACAGCATGTGTGAGATGATGAGAAGCAGCAGTGTGGAGGAGTGTGGAGGAGAAGAATATAGAGGATACAGATTCAATGTTTCAATGGGAAGATGGAGGGATGGAGAGATGGAGGGATGGAGAGATGGAGGGATGGAGAGATGGAGGGATGGAGAGATGGAGGATGGAGGGATGGAGAGATGGAGGGATGGAGAGATGGAGGCATGGAGAGATGGAGAGATGGAGGGATGGAGGGATGGAGAGATGGAGAGATGGAGGGATGGAGGGATGGAGATGGAGGGATGGAGGGATGGAGGGATGGAGGGATGGAGAGATGGAGAGATGGAGGGATGGAGAGATGGAGGCATGGAGAGATGGAGGGATGGAGATGGAGAGATGGAGGCATGGAGAGATGGAGGGATGGAGAGATGGAGGGATGGAGAGATGGAGGGATGGAGAGATGGAGGCATGGAGAGATGGAGGGATGGAGGGATGGAGAGATGGAGAGATGGAGGGATGGACGGATGGAGAGATGGAGGGATGGAGAGATGGAGGGATGGAGGGATGGAGGATGGAGAGATGGAGGGATGGAGAGATGGAGGGATGGAGAGATGGAGAGATGGAGGGATGGAGGGATGGAGAGATGGAGGGATGGAGAGATGGAGGGATGGAGAGATGGAGAGATGGAGAGATGGAGAGATGGAGGGATGGAGAGATGGAGGGATGGAGAGATGGAGAGATGGAGAGATGGAGAGATGGAGGGAGCGTCTCCACCCCTTGGGGACGACAGGCGTGTTATTATGGGATAGGCCCAGCCCGGTAGAGCCCAGGGGATCTGTTCTGATCCACTTCAGTTGCATGGATCTACTGTACTTTGTGACTATTTGTAGTTTCAACAATGCCTCCTGCTTTCCCACTAGTAAAACAAACAGAGCGCCATGCCAATGGAGCTTCATTGAATAAAACAGCTCAAACGAAAAAGGGAATTGCCATGAAAACGTCTACGAGACTCACCCAAACATCCTGTTTGCCCCCCACCCCCCAACATCACCCTCACACGGACTGCTATGAGCAGAGCGGCTGAGATCAGAGCAGGGTCAGGCCCGTGGCCTCCATAACACACTGTTATTACTCTCTAAATCACGCTCCCCCAGAGCCCCGCTGACAGGGAACCAGGCCGGCTGGGTTAGATGCTCATAATTACAAGCAGACAATGAATGGGAGACGATAATCTGAGGGCCCCTGAAAGGCCTGTTTGGGAAGCCAGGGTGCCAGGCTGGCCATGGCACAGCCCTATGGGAGGCCTACGGATCCATGGGTAAGAAGAAAGAGCAATGATGCATTTAACTACAAACTATAAACACTGCTTTAACTATTATTTACGTCTTTGCATAATGTCTTCGCTCTGCATATCTGTGTAAGTCTGAATGCGTACCAGTTCAACCCTGCGGTCACCCACTCCATCCTCTCCTTATTGTTCTCCTTCTGAACAAAAAAAGACTCTCCCAAAGCCACAAGGTCAAAAATATGCGTTTCTGCTCGGCCAATGAGAATCTGTTTTGTTGAAGCCCATTGAAAATAACAAACATATTACGTACAGTGCTCGTTATTTATTTAATCTAGATCCAATGTTAGTAGTCACGCTCTCTCATTGTTTTAAGGAGACATTAATCCCATCAGGCATATTTCAGGCAGAGAGAAAGCTTCGTCATTCCACTGCTGTGGAAAATGTTCTAGTGACAAGAGTATGGTTTCTTGCAGTGGTGTAACCAGACTATAATGTTTTTGGGGGTCCCAAATCAGGGGCCAGTAAAAAAATAACGAATCAACTATTCCTTTTTTTGTAAACAATCAGAAATATGGGGGGTCTGACATGTAAATGACGTGGCCTAGCAGGCCCCCTCGTGGCAACCCGTACTGGTCTCTAGCCGTCCTATCTCCTCTGACATCATGCTAGAATGCGTTTCCCCACTGATATCACCCTGGAAGAAAATACCGCACCCGCCTGGCACATGCCAGCCTGCTGGACTCAGATCTGCTTCGGGGAAGTCTCACTCCGTCCAACTACACATCTGCTGTCGATGACTCACGACCTCTTATGCCTCTGGATACAGATCGTAGCCAGGAATGTATCAGGTCAGAAGACTATCTGTTGATGATACGAGGAGCGTCCTGACCTCTCTGTCTCTGTCTGAAACCAGGCTCCTCCAGGACTCCCCTGGAGCCTGACAGGAGGGCTGCCCAGGAGAGCTATTCTAACAGCCCAGGAGAGTATTCTTACAGTCCCAGGAGGTGGTACGTAGATACATGCAGATGTTCTCAACCTCTCTCTCTCTCTCTCTCTCTCCTCTCTTCTCCTCCTCTCCGTTCATGTGCCGAGTCTGACAGGAGGTTCTGCACGTGACTGGAGTGCTTTTACTGTTCGCACATTTCACCCTTCTGACCCCCAAAAACAACTTCTCTTCTCCCCTCCTCCTCTACCTCTATTCCAATGGTCCCCCCTTTATTTTTTTCTTTACGTAATCTCCCCCTCTTCCTTCCTCTTCACCTTTTCCTCTCCTTTTCCCTCCTCTCAGAAACGGCGTTCCTTAGGATCCTGCAACACCGCTGCCCGCACAGACACACACCGCTGCAGAGACGGGAAAAGTGAAAGAGAGACAAAGAATTATTCCGATCATTGGCATTGTGAGATATTTTCACTGGACTGGAAACAGAACTGGACCTATTTGAAAGGTGTGGTTTGCTGTCCTCGTATGACCAACCAAATAAACACTGCTGTCCCAATTTAGATTAGATCCATATTGACATGGCGCTGGTCCTGATTGGACGAAATTCTCTGCTGTACTGTTCTAGGGATCACCGCTCTAACAGCGCGTGATCCGTGATCATGGGATGATTTAAAAGGCCTTTTGAGAGCGGCCAGTTTTCCTCCAGCAAGTTCTTTATCTGATGTTTCCATCAGTAGATCTCTCCTGTAGGAGACATCATCAGGAGATACCGGAGCGGAAACAGGAGTGCAGTCTGTTCTCCTGTTTTGGAGTATAGCCTCCAACACAGACGGGAACAGAAGTTCTCTGGGTCAGGACTGCTTTAGTTTCATTCAGACACGTCACCTCCACCCTGCTCCTGAACCGGTGGGCTCTGTGATTCTGACTCACCTCCACCCTGCTCCTGAACCGGTGGGCTCTGTGATTCTGACTCACCTCCACCTGACTCAGGATCCTGTTCCTGGCCGTCTGGTAGACGTGGAGCAGTGATGATGTTGGTGGACAGCATGTGTTTGTGTTCACACAGTCAGCTTGATGCTTTGGCTGGAGCCCTACACACATCACACTGCCTCCCCAAACAAGCTCTACCTCGCAGATGGAAAGCATTTGTTCGGTGTCAGTTTCCACACTGGTTTTGGGCGAAAGGAGAAAGTCTTAAGCCAGGCTTGGTTAAGAAAGGCTTTCTGGAGACTTAGGCTTAAATATAGTAGAAATACATTACGCATACCCAGGCACGGTCACGTGAATACACAGAAACACACACATGCTCTTGCGCACACACACCACCCTGTCAGGAAACGGCATTCCTTGTTTGCCACAGGGGATTTAAGTGTTTTAAGCCTCACATGCGATGCTCTCAGTCGACGGCCCCTCTGCAAATGACTGTTGCCACTGCCATTAGTGGGACGTGCGTCACATGACCGACCCTCTGTCTCTGACGGGAAGTCATTGGTACGTAAACACTTCAGGCCCAGGAAACAAGACCTTCGCTCTCCTTAGCAACGTGACATTGCTCCTCTCCCTCCCCTTAGCAACAGGGCATAAGACCTTAAGGCCTTAAAGGCAAACAGGCATGATTCAACTGGAGAGAGAGAGAGAGAGAGTCTGCATGTGAAAGAAAGAGAGCTAGAGAGACAGAGAGCAAGACAGAGAGTGGACCGAACAGCTGGGCTGGAGATGCTTTTCGTTCTGTTTCCAGCTGTCATTTCCTATTTGCAGTGAACTCACAGACTCCATACTGAAGTGTCCAATTGAGTGTATGATATAAAATATTTAGTATTTAAACTTTCAGTCTTGGATACCTATAAACCTCAGAAGGGACATATTTATATCAATGTAGTCCCTAGGCTGTATTTTGTAGACCATACAGAGATGGTCTCCATGGTTTCTCAGGAATATCACACAGTTCCAATTCATCAAAAACGCATGTTATTCCCAATGTTTGGATAATCGTTTCTCTCAGCTACAAAGTGAATGGTTTACCACAAGAAAAGGTCTCCAAAGTTTGCATCAATATGAAGACCAGCAGCATCACATTCTTCCTCTATGACAAATAAGTCGTAAAACATGTAACCTGTTTCTCATTTCTGGTTCAGAGTTCCAGCCTGGAGACTGAAGTGAAGGATGAGGAAGGTGGAGGGGCAGATGTATGGAGGGATGGAGAAGATCTGAGGAAACATCCATCCAGATGTCACTGTGTTGGACGGCGAAGGCATGCCGGACGTGCCAATCATCTAATTGGTTACTGAGTCTCGAGTGATTGGTTACTGTGGTCATTAGAGGACACATCTGGCTGTGAGTCCAGAGGGGAAGGGGGGGGGGAATCGGAGGTGGGGACGGTCGAGGGAACCTGACAGTTGTCGCTATCTGTGTCTGCCTGGAACCAATCAGCTGTGGACGGCCTGAGGAGAGGTGGCGGTGCGTAGCCTTGAGGGCGCGTCGCCGATACCCGAGGACGTGCCACTCGCCTCGTCCGCGCGACAAAGGAACGACAGCCAGGACCGCCGCCGTGTTTCAGAAGGAACGTGTTCACACTTGGACGGCTACGCCACAATCTACCGCACCCAGCTGGATCAAAATCCTTCATTTCCCAGCATCCTCTCTCTGGAACTGAATTTCATTTGGGGAAAAAAACTAAACAATCCATTGCAAGTGTCATGGGGGTCCAGAGCTACCGTGAGCTGTGGAGCAGACCTCCACGATATGCCCGTCAACCCCAGAGAACTACAAAAGCTCCAAAAGTGGCTTTTTAAATCAAGCAGCTGTTGGAGAGGATGCTTCAGTGGTGACCTGCCCTACCCCATGGGGTGGCAGCTCCATGCAAATATAGCTCCTAATGACACAGCAAGGCAGCGTGGGCACTGCGCACAGCCAACCAGAGGTCATCTCTACCGCCCCCGAGGGAGGGGCCACCGCACCGCTGCGACCGCCGCTCCCGTCCCCTCGACAAAACCAAAATGACAGACGTTATTTCATCTTTAAATGCTGCCTGTGTTTTTTTTTGTTGTTGCGGTCGGAAGGCCGGAGGATCTTCACGGAGGCTCCGGCGTGTTCCGTCGAGAAGGGGCTGGTTCGTGGCGTCGCCCTAATGATCCAGCTGGTCGGCGGTGGTGTTTTAATGAAGTAGCGTTCCTCTTGGCGTGTTTGTTTATCTGGTCCCCTTTAAAAGGGACGAAGCCGCAGCTTCCTGTTTCTGAGAGCCGTCAGTGATGAATTATGGGAGGTGTAGTTTTTGTATTTATATCAGGAGGCCAGATAAGGCGTACAGTACACAGCAGTCAGATGATTCGGACAACAAAGTCTCTCTTTGGAAGGTTCTCAAGACGAGGCCGTTTCCTCGAAGCTTCTCAGCAGGGTACTGGAGTGATGTCAACAATCCCCTTTGGCTAGCTGATGAACTTTAAGGAGCCAATGATGTGCTTCCCATTAGGACCTTCAGTCCCCTGCTGTTGGTGGAACGATGCTTAGAGCACCCTAGCCAAGCCCAAACTCCTCCCCGCCTTCGCTCTCTTCCCACTCAATACCTCTCGTCGGTCCCTGAGCTACCAAACGCACATGAATCAAATATATTAAAGAGTATTCAAAAGACAGACAGGACATTTTAAAATCATCTACTCAATGTCCAGACAGTCACCAATAACGCAGTGTACCACAGCAAAGTCCGTCACTTTATTTTTCATACAAACCAAATGTTCATTATTTCCGTACAATATATTTAATGTCACATAAGTTCATGTCCAACAAAATTGAAATGAGGAAGGCAATGACGGTCAGAGAGAAGGAAAAAGAAAGGAGAGAGAGAGAGAGAGAGAGAGAGAGAGAGTGACAGACAGACATCAAACAATGAAACTGAGACCGTAAAAGTTCACTATAAGGAGGTTGGGGTAAATGCTCCAAGTCTAATGTACAAGTCTAAGTCAAAATTATTCTAAACAATAATTCATAATTAAAAGTTATTTTTGCTATAGTTGACAGGAAGCTTTCTGAATGACCCAAACCTTTGTGCAATCTATACAAAAGACAGACGGACGCAGCCCCACCACCCCCCTCCAGGTACAAGACAGTGACCCCCCCCCATGCAGCACAATAACCGGGGGTGGGGGGAATGTGGGGGGGTGGGAGGGATAACAGTCTGAGGTTGTACAAAAGAACTGGAAACACAGCCTCCAACATATATTGCCTACTGGATGTTCTTCATGGCTGCCCATTAGTGTGATGGTGAACAGTGGACTGAAGTTCTGGGTTCAGGCCCTTCAGTTGTCCCTGGAAGAGAGAGAGAGAGAGGGAGGGAGGGAAAGAGGCAGCGGTGTGAATGTGGGAGAAGGAGGAACAGAAAATGATGGCAGGGTAGAGAGGGTAGAGGAGAGGAGAGGTGGAGGAGAGGTGGAGGAGAGGTGGAGGAGAGGTAGAGGAGAGGTGGAGGAAAGGTAGAGGAGAGGTAGAGGAGAGGTGGAGGAGAGGTGGAGGAGAGGAGAGGTGGAGGAAAGGTAGAGGAGTAGGGTAGAGGGTAGAGGTGTAAGGAGCGGTGGAGGAGAGGAGAGGTAGAGGAAAGGATAGGTGGAGGAGAAGTGGAGGAGAGAAGAGGTTGAAGGAGGAGAGGTGATGGTGGAGAGATGGAGGAGAGAAGAGGTGGAGGAGAGGAGAGGTGGAGGAAAACGAGAGGTAGACGAAAGGAGAGGTGGAGGAGAGGTGGAGGAGGTGTGGTCTCTTCTCACCAGGTGGGCCTCAGTAGTTAATCATCTTCTTGACAGCCTCGAAGCACTTCCACTTGTCCGGGATGTAAAAGGGCTCGAAGATGTGTGGGAAGGGCGTGTCATAACCACAGACCCTGGCGATGGGCGCCTCCAGGTTCAAGAAACACTCCTCCTATTGACACACACACACACAAACACACACACACGTTTGTCAGTGTAAGCAAGACGTGTCACTCACCTTGACACGACAGCACAGATTCAGCAGATGGCTGTTAGCTACAGACACTGTCAGCCAAAAAGGCTAACAGAACCACACACACACACACACACACACACACACACACACACACACACTCTCTCCAGGAGGATCAAGCAGAATGACAGTGTACAACACCAGATAATCCCCTCTCCAGCAAAAGCCAAAGCGATGAGGGAGGCTGAAAGTGTTTCTACAGGTTACCACTTCAGGGATGCCGGCCCAGGGATGGTTTACATTTGCCAAGGGATGCTCAATGGACGCTGAATTGAACAAACAAACAAAAACAAGCTACAGTTCATTGAGAGTTCCGCATAATCTGGCACATTCAGGGGCCCCCGAAATAACAAAACGCTCCAAGCTGACGTCTAATAGATTGGTGTTTTCTTAGCCCAGGTGGTTCAGAGTCTGGTTCAGGCAGGTGAAAGCTAAGCCAAAAGCTCAAGAGAGGCCAGGCAAGCTTTGGCTGCTGAGTGGCAGCTGGCCAGGCAAAGCAGAGGGACTCTGCCCACCGAACACAACACACACACACACCACTCCCACAAAGACTGGATGTGTCCAGCCAGGCCCGCATGCTTGCACACTGATATCAGGAGGATGAGTCATGCAGACACCGTCGTGTCGACGTGAGGTCTCTACGGAAACGAATCCCAACAGCCCCTTAGAGCCAAACTGGCGGCATAGCGGCGGCTTGCTTACGCGACGGCGTTTGAACCCTATTTCACACACAGACGGGAGCGTAGGAGAGTGGGAGTTGTGGGACCAGTCCACAGACATCAGGCCCCACGGAGGCAGACAGCACCACAGGCCCGTTCTGGGAGTCAGAACCTAGACTGTAATCTCCTATAAATACCCCTGCTGTCTTACGGGAAGCCCAGCAAAGTACAGTCTCTACGTCTGGACGGTCACCACAGCCGGACAGACACACAGACACAACGGCCACGCCGATCCCAGGCCCCGCCGTAATGGCTGTTTATCTTAGAGGAAGAGCCTCATTATATGTAATATACTTAAATGTCAGAATAAAAATATGACAGCATGGGCCGGTGTAGCCATGCGTGGCCGTCCTGCGACGATCACCCTCGGGGGGGAAACCGACGAGGTGGAAATAGGCCCAGATTAGCGGCTGTGTGTTTAGACTCCTGCCGCGCGGAGAGGCCGTCGGCGACAAACCGCAGACCGTGGGAGGTGAGTCGTCGTCGTCGTCGCCGTGTGTCGGCCACGCCACAGGGACCGTCGGGCAGACCGAGCGAGGGTCGGTCATTTGAGGACGGACGAACACAGATCGGTCCCTCTGGTCTCGTTTATCACCCATAACGAGGAACTTACGTACACAGATTCATACACAGACAGTCTGTCATGACAATGAGAGGGGGGGGTGAGGGGGGAGGTTGAGCTCTACAAATATTGAGACAGGCTTACTCAGGTCTTGTAGACCCCTACAAACACAGAGAGAGAGAGAGAGAGTGTGTGTGTGTGGGGAGGGGGGGGGGAGTTGTTTGGGTTTCCTACTGACGCTGGCGGCCAAAGAGGAAGTCTTGGACATATCTGTGGCAGAACATGAGCCTGGCGTGAGGGCAGGCGAGGGGAGGGGAGGGAGCGAGGGGAGGGAGACGGAGCGAGGGGAGGGAGACGGAGCGAGGGGAGGGGAGGGAGCGAGGGGAGGGAGACGGAGCGAGGGGAGGGAGACGGAGCGAGGGGAGGGGAGGGAGCGAGGGGAGGGAGACGGAGCGAGGGGAGGGAGACGGAGCGAGGGAGGGGAGGGAGCGAGGGGAGGGAGACGGAGCGAGGGGAGGGGAGGGAGCGAGGGGAGGGAGCGAGGGGAGGGAGACGGAGCGAGGGGAGGGAGACGGAGCGAGGGGAGGGAGACGGAGCGAGGGGAGGGGAGGGAGCGAGGGGAGGGAGCGAGGGGAGGGAGAGACGGAGCCCCTGAGAAGCGGCCACGCTGCCAGGACCAGCACGGCCATCTGGACTGGGTCTTCCACACTCACCGCCAGGGACAGGATTCTTGAGAACATCTAATCCTCATTTTGTTCTTTTCGGATACTGTACTGTGTACTGCATTCTGGCCAGCCCTCACAACTCACTTTAGACAAAAGGGAAAACAAGAAGGGAAAGGAGGTAACCTCCTCTAACCCCTCGACCAGAGTTCTTATTTCTCTCTCTCTCTCTCTCTCTCTCAGTTCTCCTCAGTGGTGACTCCAGGTACAACACACACTCCATGTCTCCACGTCCCTTGCTCCTGAGCTAACACCAGACTCTCCAGCCTTCCTTAGCACCAGACTTTAGCACCAGACTAGGACAGCTGTCAGCTTCCTGTGAGTCAGTCTGACCCCACCTCCGCACCCCCAGCCTCAGCTCCCGAGTGGTACAGCCCAGGTCCGCCCCTTGTCTGAGTAGTCTGCTCCAGGCCTGTTAGGAGCCGGGTCATGACGGGCCCAGCAGCTGCTCTGCTCTCCTGGACACGCTGGTCGTGAGGAACACCGTTTCCCGGGCTGTTGTTGTCCCCGGTGCTCTTAGCGTCGTGACCCAGCCCTGATAGCTCGTCACCTTCCCGTTAAAAGCCCTATTTTTAGCCGTTATTTTCCGCTGCGGCTCATTACCACGAGCTGCCCTCTGATGTTTCCGCATGACTCATCCCGTCCGAACCTAGGCTCCGCCCCCCGGGCATATGGTCAGGGGGTGAATGACCTCCGTGGATGGTTGCCACATACCTAGCCGGCACTGTATGGTATGATGAGGCCCTTTCGGCTCGTTTGCCCCAGCCTCTAGAGATGAGGCTGAGTGTTCCTTTCACCCTCCATCTCAGCCCCGTCCTCCCCCATTAAACCCGCTGTCATCGCGCCAATGCAGGCCTTCGTAACCGTAGCGGGTCTCCCGTGCCCCCCCCCTCCATAGGACGCTGTTCATCGGCGCGTCTCATTCTAGAACCTTCCGGCTCACAGATGGCGGAGGTCGTACGTGAGGAGCAGTCAGGACATCTTCTGCCACCTGAAGTTATTACCTCAGGGGGTCCACTGACAGACAGGTATCACTTTCATAGGCAGGGGGAAGACCTATTAACCACACACACACACACACACACACACCAGAGACACATTGCCCTTGCAGAGATGCTCAAAGTTTCTCTTTTGTCTGTTGGGTGTTCTCTGCCGCTTCACTACTACTACTACACACCCACACACACACACACACACACACACACACACACACACACACACACACACACACACACACACAATCTCTCTGTCTTACCTGCACAGTGGAGCTGATTTCAGCAGCAAACCCTCCGGTGATTGGAGCCTCGTGACTGATAAGCAGACGTCCAGTCTTCACCACTGACTGTAGGGAAAACACACACACACACACACAGATCAATACAGGCTGCTTATCATATTTGCT
The DNA here is from genome assembly GCA_903064625.1 of Mallotus villosus. NCBI lineage: Eukaryota > Metazoa > Chordata > Actinopteri > Osmeriformes > Salangidae > Mallotus > Mallotus villosus. The sequence continues at coordinate 73,469 of CAEFZP010000397.1, read as the reverse complement.
GGTATACTCTTCGGTTTCCCAGCTGCCACTCGGATGCCTGAAATGTCCTGGAGATCCGTGTGTGTGTGTGTGTGTGTTTGCTCTTGTAGGCCTAACAAGTTCAGCCATGAAACGTTCTGGTATTAAATGAAAACAGTTCGGATCAGAGTTTCCCCTAACACAGAGATCACAAACGCCAAGACATACTTTTGGCACTTCTGCTTTATAGTGATTGAGATTAGACAGACAGGACAGGTAGGGGAGAGAGAGAGAGAGAGAGAGAGAGACAAGATATGTAGGGGGGAGAAAGAGAGAGAGAGAGAGACAGAGAAAGGAGAGAGAGACAAAGAGAGAGAGGAGAGAGAGAGAGGGAGAAAAGAGAGACAGAGAAAGGAGAGAGAGACAGAGAGAGAGAGAACATGCATGGAATGGTCTGATCTGGAATCCAACCCGGGCCCCTGTAAAGCCTTCGCCTACGTGGTACACCCCTCCCCCCGGTGAGCCACCAGTACGCCCGCCCCATATGAATTACAACCTTTGTGAATGTGAACGTGTGTGTGTGGTTCAGATGGTGGAGGGGCTTCCAGTGGTATCATCTGGGGTACAGAGGGCTCTCCAGGTAAGGCTGGCTCTGCTCTCTGCTCTGGACCCTCGGGTGACAGGCAAACACACCCTGACGCGTTACGCCTCGTCTGGCCTCCATGACTCAAGATAAACCCCATGACCTCGGCCAACGCTAAGATCCCGTGGGCGCCCCTCCCCGCACAGAGACTCTTCCTTTAACTCCCGGGCTCAGTCTCTCCCCTCTTGCAAACACACACGCATGCGCTCGAACACACAGTTTGCTGGGAGTCTTGTGAACACAAGCCGCGAACACACATCTTCCCACCCCTCCAGGCAAGACGGTGGGTGGCACACACACCTCTGGGTGAGCGGCAGGTCCCAGGGAGAGGAGCCCTCCCGAGAGCGCGAGACGGGCAGATCTGGTGCCGTACGCCATAAAAGAAACAAGAAGGACCCGTGGACGAGGGCAGACTGGACGTCGTTCCGCTCCGCAGGGAGACTCTAAAGGTCACCGTCGCTCAGCCTGGAACACGAGTCTGAAAGACGATATTCAATAAACACGCCGTCGGATTCAAGCCTACCGGGCTCGCTTTCCCCCCCACCACCGCTCCGATCCGACTCAGCAATCTGCCTTTACGAGCAGGGTTAGCTTTTCTTTATAGCCCACAGGGCCTGTTTGGGTCTGGAGCCACTGTTTAGGGTCTGGACGGTGACTGGGTGGCTGGATCTGGCGTGTGTTGCGCGGGACTCGCTCCAAGGGAAGACGATGGGGTGGAGAAAACAGACGGCAATTCCCCAAATGTGTTCTTCGCCTGAAATGTTTTGATATTTCAGAGTTTCAGTTTCCACTCGCTGTGCGGCGGTGGAGGATCGTACGGAGTATAAAATATGCTATAAAACTGTGGGGGTTAGAGACACACACACACACACACACTGTGTACTCTCCTTCAAGGACCCGTCACTGACCGTGTCACTGACCGTGTCACTTCCTGAGGACAGAGGGTGGTTTTGAGAAGAGATCCACTCGGGGCTGTTTGGTTTGACCTCTATCTCTCGGTCCCCTCTCATTTAGCCATCAGAAGCAGCTTTCATGCTGGCTGACTTGGACCCGGCTAGGACCACAACGCTGCAGAGCCGCAGAGACAGTGGCCGGGCCTGGGCTGGACCACATATGAGGATGAACAGGGGACTGGATCCAACAGGAAATTACACGCTGTGGACCGCAATGCAAACACCGGGTTGAGGCACGTCCAAGTTGGGTTGAGGCAGGACTAGGCAGGGTTGAGGAAGGCTGGGTAGAGGCAGGACTAGGCAGGGTTGAGGCAGGCTGGGTAGAGGCAGGACTAGGCAGGGTTGAAGCAGGCTGGGTAGGCAGGACTAGGCAGGGTTGAGGCAGGCTGGGGTGAGGCAGGACTAGGCAGGGTTGAGGCAGGCTAGGTTGAGGCAGGACTAGGCAAGATTGAGGCATGCTGGGTTTATTAAGGACTAGACAAGGTTGAGGCAGGACTAGGCAGGGTTGAGGCAGCCTGGGTTGAGGCAGGCTGTTGGTCTCAGGCTGGGCCCAAGCGAGGCTGCATGGCGACAGCAGAGGCTGAACTCGAGTGCTCATTGTGCAGCAGGGCTGTCATTAGGCTAGCCACCGGCTTAGCTGCCGAGGGGAGGCTGACGTTTACTAGCATTCCCATGCACACCCAGCGGAACCAACTACCGTACCCTGCCCCGCCCTCTGCCCTGGGCCTGGTGCTCTGGCTTGATTCACTCTACCCTACTCTCCCGGGTCAGGGAAGGACAGGCAGCCAGCTCTGTTCACACAGGACTATCCTGACACAACCTCAGGGGCTACGAGGGTCATGCTGACACACACCCGCTCGATGTGAGCGTCTCCCAGTGTGTCTGTTCCTCTTCTTCTTCTTCCCAGCCAGGCCGTCAATCACCCGGCAACAGGAAGTGAAAGTTTAGAGCCGCGTCGTCCTCGCCAGTTAACGAGTCGTTCCTCCCATGACCCGCTGAACCACACACACACACACACACACCCTGTCATCATGTGCAGCCGCAGGGGCCTAAGTCAGCGCCACCATGTGATCTGTGTGACAGATGGAGCAGGGGTGCAGCGGGCATCTTTAAAGTGGCGCAGCGCAGTCAGCGGGGTGAGACCGTGACGGGTAAAACACACACACACACACACATTTAAAGAGAAACAAAAACATGGACACACATACACACACACTTAGAGGAAAACTCAAATATATCCACACACAGACTTACAGGGGAAACGTGTACACACACACACACACACACACACACACCACACACACACACACACACACACACACACACACACACACACACACACACACCACACACACACACACACACACACACACACACACACACACCACACACACACACACACACACACACACACAACACACACCACACACACACACACACACACACACACACACACACACACACACACACACACACACACACACACACACACCACACACACACACACACACACACACACACACACACACACACAACACACACACACCACACACACACACACACACCACACACACACACACACACACACACACACACCCACACACACACACACACACACACACACACACACACACACACACCACACACACACACACTACACACACACACACACACACACACACACACACACACACACACACCACACACACACACACACACACACACACACACACACACACACACACACACACAGTTAGCAGTAGTGTCGCGGCGCTGGGCTCGTTGCCAGTCCAGCACTCAGGAGGAGCCAAGACGCCAGGGGAGACCTCAGACAGAAATAACTCCAAACATCCCATAATAACTCTAAACATCCCGTAAAGACACATTAGAGCCAGTTGAACTCAATTACACCCTGACACACTCAGGGTACCCTGCCCTGGTACCGTACGATATTACCTGTGCACAGCTCCGCGAGCGCACCTCAGACTGACAGGCAGGCAGGCAGGCAATCATCTCTTCCTCTGTCAAATGAGAACCTAATCAAGGGTAGTCAGCTCTGGTTGGAGATAAACAGGCTGGCAGTATGAACCAGGTTCCAGGTGCTGGAATAATACATCCATAACCAGCCCCCTGTCCTCTCCTCTATAACTAGCCCCCTGTCCTCTCCTCAATACTAGCCCCCTGGCCTCTCTTTCATAACCAGCCCCCTGGCCTCTCTTTCATAACCAGCCCCCTGGCCTCTCCTCCATAACCAGCCCCCTGTCCTCTCCTCAATAACTAGCCCCCTGGCCTCTCTTTTATAACCAGCCCCCCGGCCTCTCCTCCATAACCAGCCAACCGGCCTCTCCTCCATAACCAGCCCCCCCATGGCCTCTCCTCCATAACCAGCCCCCTGGCCTCTCCTCCATAACCAGCCCCCCCTGGCCTCTCCTCCATAACCAGCCCCCTGGCCTCTCCTCCATAACCAGCCCCCCCTGGCCTCTCCTCCATAACCAGCCCCTGGCCTCTCCTCCATAACCAGCCCCCCCCCTGGCCTCTCTTCCATAACCAGCCCCCTGGCCTCTCCTCCATATCCAGCCCCCTAGCCTCTCTCTCATAGCCAGCTCCCTGGCCTCTCCTCCATAACCAGCCCCCTAGCCTCTCTCTCATAGCCAGCTCCCTGGCCTCTCCTCCATACCAGCTCCCTGGCCTCTCCTACATTACCAGCTCCCTGGCCTCTCTTTCATAGCCAGCTCCCTGGCCTCTCTTTCATAGCCAGCTCCCTGCTCCAACCTTTCCACTCAGGCCTGCTTATCAGTCTCACATCCAGCTGACTTTGATGAGCTCAGTCTGTCCAGAACCTGGTCCAACACTCAGCTAAATCCACCCAGATCAGCTCCACCCCCCCGGAGCCAGACCTTTCCCAGTGGAAAAACCGACCCGCAGGCCCCTCCACCCCCGATTGGCCCAGTCCGCAGCCTGCTAGAGCAACACTTGGAAACCTCAAGCAGCTACAATAGGAGGACTGGGCTGGAACATACTGGAGTAAACCAGCGGAGGCCAGGCTGGATATGCCCCCTTCCATTGTCCTTCTCTAGCGGCGCTAGCTAAGGGAGTGACACAGAGAGGAATTCACCTCAGTGCAGAGCCAGCAGAGGAATGCGAGCAGTGGCTGTTGCCTTCTGGATGAATGGAAAATCAGGCAGAGAGAAGGAGGGAGAGGGGGAAAAAAAAGAGATAGGAGAGAAAGAGGAAGGGGGGGGGGAGAGAGAGAAAGAGAGCAGAAGAATCCTAGGAGTCCCAACTGCAACACTAACCGTCTACTAGCGTGACTTCACTCTGGGAGCGACGGTGTCGTACTTCCACGGCAGACCTCCAGCACAGCCCCCATAACCCCAGACCTGGAACTACCCCTGAAGAAATAACAACCATGACTCCATTTTCCCCGAATTAAACCACCACGACACCACCACAATGACACATGAAACAGCTATGACAGAGTAAGGGGCCAATACACCACGCCCCCAAGCTAGAGCTCAGTGTTCCTTGTAATACAGAACCGGGCACAGACACAGACCCAGACCTCAGGGTTTTCTTCATGTGTCATTCCAGGCAGATGGTTTGATGCAACTCTCAATACTGCTGTATGATGTGGAGTATCCGAGCGAGCAAGTTATCAACGCTAACTCTGCCATACCCAAACAACTGGGTGGTCAGTTAGGGAAAAAGCGGATCGAGCGCTCCGCACCTACCGCAAAGCTTAATCGAAGCTGGGAGATGAACTCAACAGCGATTATGTCGACTTCGCCGACCTCCACAGCTGGTTGGAAGGTTTAGCGCCTTCAGCTTGAACGCGTCTGTAACAAATTACCCTTCTAATTGAAAAGTGATGTCCGTGACAGAGTTTGGGGGATTGCGTTCTGTGTTTGTTTATCTTGGTTTGAAGTCTTCATTTCTGAGCTCAAAGCGAGAGATGAGTTACGGCCAATGGGAGCCGTGGATCCCATTGTCAGCAGCGAGCGTCGACGCCAGCGTCTTAGGAGCTCACCGAGCTCGTTTAAAAGCTGCCGTCTCAGTCGCCTGCATTCTCCCCTCTGTCTGGCGCCCGCACACACACACACACACACACACAACCCCTCACCTCGCTACCTCCGTTCAACTGATTAATGAAGAGAGCGAGTGGCGTCCTCTGGATGCCAGCTGAAGCTCTGACAGTTCAGACTCGACCTCTCAGCGACCCCGGCCTCTGGCTCCTCTCCACGCTGTCCTGCTCAGGGCAGACACGGGACCAACAGCCCCATCCTAACATGCACACACACACACACACACACTCTCTCTCTCTCTCTCTCTCTCTCTCTCTCTCTCTCTCTCTCACACACTCTCTCTCTCTCTCTCTCTCACACACACACACACAGTCTCTGGTAGTTTCTGACGACATGGTGCCCATGACTGGTAAACGTTTGGGACAGGCCGACCCTGCCAGGCAGTGAACACCAGACCTCACACTGAAGCTGCCATGCTAACGAGTGACGTTTTATGTTCGAGGCCTAATCGTTAGAGGTTTGCATTGGAGTGGTAACTCTGCACAACAACAGTGTTGCTGTTATTAGGTTTCATTGAGAAGAGTTTCCCACAGCGGTTTATCTGGGTCCATGTTGATCACAACACAGCCACAACAGACTGCTCTGCATCATTTACATAAACAAGCCCCAACAACATTACGCCCCAAACATTTTATATATATATATAAAACAATTTTATATAAATGTGAGTTTCCATATCGGACTGTGGTCAGGGGTGCTGGAGAGAAAAAGACTGTTTTCCATTCTTCATCCTGGCAAAACAGCTTTGGAAAACAACAACTGTACTTCACTTTGAAGCCTACATCAAGAAACCAGACCGAAAAAAACGAAAAACGAAATAAATCAAAAAAAACTATGGGAGTCAAAAAACACTTTATGTATTCTCCCATAAAAAAGGAGCATAATTACGGATTTGCTTTAGCGAGGGTAGCCACAAACAAGGATGAGGCACAGTCTGTTAAACTGGACGCAGCGTTCCAAAAGCAGGTCTATGGTGTGTGTTTGCCCTGCACATTCATTCCACTTCAGCAGTTTTCATGTAAACAAGCTCTCTCTGCTCTCGGTGCCCAGGTACTCTGGTCACCAGCTGTCTCTGACTAAGACCCGCATTAAACCCAAAACACTTAAGAACAGGAGACCGGCAGCCTGATGAAAAGGTCTTATCAGCAGCCAGTCAGCCGGTAGGCTCCACAACCAGTCAGTCAACCAGTCAAGCAAGAGTGCTGAACAGACACCAGTACACCTGCTCTCCTCGCTTCCCCTCCTCCTCTCTCCGTCCATCCATCCGTCTCAGTCCCTACCTCTCACGGTGGTCAACGCTCGATCCAGTGGAGAGAGAGAGAGAGAGAGAGTGAGAGAGTGAGAGAGTGAGAGAGAGAGAGAGAGAGAGAGAGACAGAGAGTGACAGAGAGAGAGAGATGAGAGAGATAGAGCAGAGAGAGAGTGAGAGAGAGAGAGAGAGATAGAGAGAGAGAGAGAGAGACAGAGAGACAGACAGACAGACAGAGAGAGAGTGAGAGATGAGAGAGAGAGAGAGAGAGTGACGCACAGCGGGGATGTGAGAGCGAGCATCGCCCGCAGCCGAGCCGTGTCCTGAGGTGACTTCTGGCTGCGCCGGCGAGTTGAGCAGGTTCATCCAGAGACACTTCTGGATCAGGACTGGATGTCTTCCCCTGCCCACAGGGATCTCTTTCCGTCTCCCGAGGCAGGAAATCAACGTGGAATGACAACGATAACAGCCTGTAATGGCAATTAGTATTGAACCTGAGCAAACGGATCCTCCATGGAACCCAGTCCCATGAGACGGAGGCCTATAATGGATATGCACATGTCTGGTCTTGAGTATGACCTCTGTATGACCTCTACGACCTCTGGAAAAACAGTCAAAAGTATCGGGGGACCGCCTGACACACTCCCTCCTCCCCCCACGCCCCCTTCCCAGTACAAACTATGGCCAACCGCATTTACCATGACAGAAAACAGACCTTCGCCAGGAAGCCATGCGAAACCACACGAACATGATGTACCATGAACTCTCCTAACATGCGTTTAATGGGTGACTAAAGGGGCCCTCGCTGCTGGGGCCAAACTCCCCTAGTTCACCCTGCCACAGCCTGGTTCACTTAGCCAGTTGGGTCCCGGGTGTGTTTGTTTTGGCTCTCCCCTGAGGACGGGGGCACCCAGCCAGCAGTCCCAAAAAGGGGCAGAAGCAGACAGCAGAATTTGGGGGGCTGGATGGGGAGGGGAACAAGGAGGTCCATTGTGGGGAGAGGTGAGGTGATGCGGGGGCCCTGCGCTGCAGGAAGTCAGGCTCTTTGCAAAGGATCATGGGAAGCTTCATCTTCAACCAGACCTCACAAATGGATGACTCCATTGCCATCCAATCAGCCGGCTGCCTTCCGTCAGCAGTTTGTCCGAGGCCCTAGCTGGCCCTTACACAACAGGCCACACGAGTCTGGAAACCAGAAGGGACTGACTGATGGTTCTCTAACACTGCGGCAGGCTCGACTGTCTGGCTGTCCTGAACAGCAGAAGACCTGGAAGAGGGAGATGGAGCATGTCTGGGTGGCCATGTCGCTCAGCCGTGCAGAGGAGTCGGACTAAAATACCAGGACACCAAATAGAAGGCAGAATTCAAACTGGTTTAGCCCGCAGAGACCTACACTGACAGAGGGACGACTCCTCCCCCCTTCCTCTCCTCCCCCGTCACTCCTCTCCTCCACGCTTCCTCTCCACTCATCCCCTCTCTCTCTCTCTCCTGGGCTATGGATGGGACGTCCGCACGAAGGGGCCGCCTGTCATGAACCTATGAGTCCCGAAGGACCCGGGAGGGGTCACAGCCAGGCCCAGTTCCGGGTGGCTGTGGGCCCCGGAGGAGTCCCGGCTGGCCCCAGCCAGGCCAGGACACTTCCCCCATGCGGTGAGAGCACAGCCCTGGGTCTGGCAAGCCTAACCTCCCATTCAGCTGATCCCTAAATGAGCGACTATTACGTTTAACTGGGCCACTTGCAGGCCGTCAGACAGAGCAACACGGTGTCTGACTGGGATCCCCCTCCCACGTTCCCCTGGGTCAGACGGAGCCGAGTGGGTTTGAGGGTTTCAGTCGACGATCACACGCTGGATCGACCGAGCCGTCGGAAAAACGGCATCGATCCCCCGTGCTGCTCAAACACACACACACCACACACGTGGGCGGTAACCCCCCCCAACACACACACCGCGCTCGCTGTGACTCACGGTGCTCGGCAGATATAATAGGCCACTCAAAACACAGCGCGAGTCCTCCGGCTCTCCACAGCCGCCTGTGTTGCTAATCAGCCAATTAGAAGGCTGACGGCGTCGCAGCGCCGGGAGTATGCCGGGTGATTTAGACCCCAGGATTAGGAGTCTGGAGCTGGGGCCGGAGGCTGACATGCTGGCACGTCAAGGACTGGGCCCCGGAACCCGTCTGGAGTCACAAGGGTCAACCTAGGACCCAGAGAGGATGGGGTTAGGCGTCGCGGTTCACGTACACAGACTTTGACTGGGTGCTACTACCACTGGTTTCGAGATGGTTGAGATGAGAGGAGCAGAGGGAGGAGGGGGGGAGGAGGGGGGAGGAGGGGACGGTTTCCCCACACTGGAGCTCCTGGACCACCCATGCTCTCCGTCTACCCGTCCCTCCTCCACACCTGCGGTACCGCGGATGTGAAGACGTCTGGCCTAGCTCCATCCCAGTCGTCTGAACATGGTCAAACCACCTCAGGATGACTGAGTGACTCAGAGAGAGAGAGAGAGAGAGGTCTTACATCAGACATTCTCTGACAAACACCCACATTTGTTTTCAGTTTCAGACAAAGAGGCACATCTGGACATGAGGATGCATTGTGCTTTGGTCTGATTTTTAATGGCGAAAATAAAAGCTTGTAACATGCAGTCATACGTGGCAGCCTGGACAAAATTACTTGTGGCCCTGCCTGTGATTAATTCATGCCCTTCCGAACTAATAGGTTGATTAGAGGCGGCCTCTAAATAGACGCCACATCATACCCCAGGAGAGGAAGGGGGGGAGGAGAGCAAGGGGGGAGGAGAGGAAGAGGGGAGGAGAGGAAAGGGGAAGGAGAGGAAGAGGGGAGGAGATGAAGAGGGGAGGAGAGGAAGGGGGCAGGGGAGAAAGGGTGCAGGAAAGGACAGGGGTGAAAGGATATGAAGCAGGGAAGGGAGGAGAGGAAGGGGGAGGAGAGCAGAGCAGAGCTGAGCAGAGGAGGAGAAGCGTTGTTGACAAGACCAACATGGCAGTTTCCCCTGGGAGCAGAGTGTGCTTTATAAACACGCTCCATGGAGCCACGTTAATGGGGCGACACTTCAGAAAAACCGCCACGTTTATTATTACTATCATCATCATCAGTGCTGAGATGAGTCACCGTGGGATGTCTGTGCAACAAACAACACCCGGACAGAGACTGCGTGGCTCCTATCCAGCGCTCGGGGAAAGCAGACAACGAGACGAGAAGGAATACTTCATTAATGCAGGTTGGACGGACCATAAAATAACTACCCTGACACAGTAATCGTATCCTCTCAAGTCTCGACTGTTATGGCACACACAGACACAAACACACACACACACACACAGACACAAACACATCACAGAGACGCGCACACACGCGCACAGACAAACCCAGCCCCAGACAGAGACAGATCCACACACGAGCACACACAGTCTGACACACACGAGCACACACACGAGCACACACAGTCTAATACCATTTTATGAGTGCTGGTTATGTGATAGTCTGGCATGGGTAGAACGCAGCCCAGATCCACTGGCTCTGGGTTGGACCACAGGGACCCTCAAACTACCATATTAAACTAGAGCGGAGACACTGAACCTCTGCCAGGAAGCCCACGTGTGTGCGGGTGTGTGTGTGTGTGTGTGTGTGGGTGTGTGTGCGTGTGTGTGTTATTGTGGGAGAGAGAGCAAATCAGGACAGCAAAGCTTGATGCTTCCCCCATCTCTCCCGCCTTTAGCGTCATATCATGTGTGTGTGTGTGTGTGTGTGTGTGTGTCTCACCTTGCAGATCGTCTCACTGTCCCAGGGCAGGATGGTCTGCAGATCGATGAGCTCACAGGACACGCCCAGTTTCTCCTTGGCCATGGTGACCACCTCTCTCATCACTTGAATCTGAGAGCGAGAGAGAGAGAGAGGTCAGGGGCGATCAGGACAGACGGCCATCACTTCTGGTCGACTTTGAGAGATCAAAGGAAATGAAGGTAAACAATTGAAATCCCCCCCTCATGTCTTCTCTTCTCCCCTACTGTTAAATCTCCCCTTCCCCCCTCCCATCAGTTCCACCCCGACGCCCCCCGGGCAGCGTAGGGGAGAACGAGCCGGGCTTAGAGGCAGCTCTTTGTAAGAGGGGAACTGGAGACTGTAAACCCTGCAGAGAGGAGGGGAGCAGGTGTGAGGCTGTCATGTCCCTCCCCTGCTGGGAGGCACACACACTCACACGCTCACACGCACACACACACACACACACGCACACACACACACACACTCACACACTCACACACTCACACACACACACACACACACACACACGAACACAGGAGATCGTGAGTAGAAGCTGATCCCTGATTCTGCTATAACACACACACAAACACACCAAATCCTACCTGCGTTCCCCAGGCAACCAGAGTGACATCACTTCCTTCCTCTATGACCTCTGCCTGGGAGAGGGGGATGGTGTAGGACTCCACTGGAACCTGCTCCACTGGACACACAGACACACACAGACACATATGAGTCCATACTCCGCTCAACAAGGCTTCTTTTGCACACGTAACATCCCTCTCCAGACACCTGCATGAGAGGCTCTGCGTCGAGCCTTGGCGGGGATGAGTCTCCTGTCACCACATCAGGTCACAGAGCTCCTTAGGATGGAGAATATGGGGAAGAACAAACACTGGGGAGACGCCCAGCACGTAGATCACACACACAGAGGAATACGGATGATTACAGCCCCCGACCGCAACACATGTTCACGTTGGCCTCAGGCTCACACAACACACACACGGCTCTCTCTGGCTCATTCCACATGGGCTTTCCAGGACTCATCAATCAGCTGTTCCCCATCCCCACCAGCCCCATCTATGAGTTAAGACGCACACACGCCCTGAACTAAGTCTAATGGAAGGAGGTGAGTTTGTGTGTGTGTGCGCCGTGCGCGCGAGTCCTTCCTGTTGAGAAAGCCATAAGCTGCGGGGGTTAATAGGGCGTAGTTCGGAGACTCGGGCGAGAAGGAAGGAATCTGTGAACGCATAGAGCAGCTGTGTGGAAGCACAGCTAGCACACACACACATACACACACACACACACACCCCTCTCACCTGCGGCTCTGTACAGGATCTTGGGCTCGAAGAATATACAGGGGTTGTCGTCAGCGATGCAGGAGAGAAGCAGCCCCTTGCACTGCACTGGGCCCCTGGGGATGACCACCTGGCACACACACACACACACACACACACACACACACACACACGGTTATGATCCAACATTTATGGTTTCCTGTTCCCGTGTATAGGTTAGCCGAGTCCTGAGGTGGTGGTGAGGGGGTGGCGTGAGAAGTCCACCTGTTATCAGGATGACCTTCAGAGAGGCGGCGCAGGATGTTGACTGTACTGCGCTGCAGATACCCGCCGCTGACGAGGCGCGCTCGTAAACCTGCTCTGACCGGTCTCGGCAGGATGACCGTCCGACGCACGCGCGTGCGTCTGTCTGTCTGTGCGGCCGCAGCGTTTGACATTTGTGACACGCGCTCCCGGAAAGCACACGTGCGTCAAATCCGGAACGGCGGCCGTCTCTCCGATCCACCCCGCCTCTGCCCCCCCCCTCTAGACACCTCCAGGTCTGACGCACACGCGTGGACCGCCTGGGCTCCTCTCTCTCCCTCTCATCTAACCAGATACGTGTGTGTGTGTGTGTGTGTTGGGGGGCTATGGAAAGGGGAGAGGGAGGGGGGGGTCATCGGGCTATAACCAGAACCAGGAGTCTCAAGTGTTCCACTGGACGCTCGGCACATTAAAACTCGAAGGAGCGAAAGGGTTGACCTCTAGTCGGCCCGCTAGCAGGTCTCCCCAAGTAAAGACTTGAGCTCCGGGTCTCATCCAATTATCTGCGGGAGATACTGAACGTGGAGAGAAGGACAGAGAGAGAGAGAGAGAGAGAGAGAGACAGACAGGCAAACAGAGACAGTGAGAGCGACAGAGACCCAGGACCGGGGAGGAGGTGGAGGAGGGCACCCACCTTGATGCCGGGGCAGTGTGCGAAGAAGGCCTCGGGGCTCTGGGAGTGGTAGAGGGAGCCGTGACCCACGCAGCCCCACGGGGCCCGGATGGTCAGCTTACCGCAGTCAAACAGGTTCCCCGAACGGTACCGGTACTTAGCTGCCTCGTTCACTATCTGGAGAGACAAACAGTAGGGAGGAGAGGAGGAGAGACAGGAGAGGGGAATGGAGGCCAACGGACAGGAGAGAACAGAAACGAGGGTTGAAACCCAGCGACACCACACATCACCCCAGTGTAGTTGGCACCTGTCGCTGGGAGGTAGAATACATCAGCAGATATCATTAACACTGGGCCGTGTCGGCATGGCAGCCAGCCAGCCAGCCAGCCAGCCAGCCCCCTCGCATTGTGGTTCTGCTTCTCCTGGTGCTTAAATGCTGTCTAATTACAGCCTCGTCAGGGGACAGGCCACTCACGGTACAGGAGCCAGGTGTGAGCAGTTAGGACCATTAGCAGACAGGAAGAACACATCAGCACCCTGCCTGTCTCACTCAAACCCCCCCCCCTTCCTCCACCTAGACCTGCCTGTCTCCCTCAACCCCCCTTCCTCCACCTAGACCTGCCTGTCTCCCTCAACCCCCCCTTCCTTCACCTAGACCTGCCTGTCTCCCTCAACCCCCCTTCCTCCACCTAGACCTGCCTGTCTCCCTCACCCCCCCCCCATCCTCCACCTAGACCTGCCTGTCTCCCTCAACCCCCCCCATCCTCCACCTAGACCTGCCTGTCTCCCTCACCCCCCCCCCATTCTCCACCTAGACCTGCCTGTCTCCCTCACCCCCCCCCCATCCTCCACCTAGACCCGCCTGTCTCCCTCAACCCCCCCCATCCTCCACCTAGACCTGCCTGTCTCCCTCAACCCCCCCCCCATCCTCCACCTAGACCTGCCTGTCTCCCTCAACCCCCCTTCCTCCACCTAGACCTGCCTGTCTCCCTCAACCCCCCCTTCCTTCACCTAGACCTGCCTGTCTCCCTCAACCCCCCCTTCCTCCACCTAGACCTGCCTGTCTCCCTCACCCCCCCCCCATCCTCCACCTAGACCTGCCTGTCTCCCTCAACCCCCCCCATCCTCCACCTAGACCTGCCTGTCTCCCTCAACCCCCCCCATCCTCCACCTAGACCTGCCTGTCTCCCTCAACCCCCCCCATCTCCCAGAGTGAGTGAGCGAGAGCGAGAGACAGGTGGGGATCTGACCTGGTCGAAGGCAGGGTAGATGTAGTCAGCAAACTGGATCTCGGCAATGGACGTGGCTCCTGCCACAGCAGCTCCGATTCCAAATCCCACAATGCCTTGCTCGCACAGCGGAGTGTTGAACACCCGGTCCTTCCCTGAGGAGACGAGAGGAGAGGCTTGCTCACACGTCTTGAGCTAGCCATTCACGCTAGCAAAATCAAGCTAGCAAGCAGACAGTCGGGTTCCTAAAAATGATTTACCCCCCCCCACAAATGAATCAAAACTCTTCAGCTAAAAAAAACACATACACAATTTCACCTCAAAATACCCCCCAATGGCACACAGTGTTTTCGGATCAATTATGAATAAACCCTCTAAGACACGGATGGATAATAAAACCTTTAGCACAATTGAGTATATGGTCAAAGTGCATTGAAGACCCTCCTTGTGTGTGGTAGTGACCCTGGGTGAGAGACCCAGTCTTCCCAGCCTCCTCAGAGTAAACCCAGACCCACGGGCCAGGCAGCCTCCACCCTGTAATCTGGGAGGAGCCCTGGGAACAGGGCTCTCCATGTGGGAACCAACGCTATTTCTGTCCTCTGGCACTTTGTGTCATCGCCAAGCTCAGCGTTTTTCGGCTGCCCCCACAGCTTCACTGGCTGTCCAGTCAGCCGCGACCTCAGGTGACCTCTCTTGGGGGGGCCGGCGTGGGGACTCCGTAGGCTCCGACTGCGCCAACTCTCCGGGTTTGGGGTGAAATCTAGATCAGTGTGCGCTGTCTGGGAACTGGCCTGGTAGATGACAAGTCCCCGAAACCTTTCATTTTCTGGTTCTGTTGCGAAATAATCCTTATTTAGAGTCAAAAGTTAGGAACTCTGGTCCTGACAGTGAGACTGTGATGAAAGGACTGTTGTTTGAGGTTTACATGCTCACAAACAAACACACACACACACCCCAAAGCTTCTGACCTTTAAGGAGCAGGGCCACAGACAGGAGACAATAAGAAAGGGACAGCGAGCAACACACGCCAGGAGGGAGAGAGAAAGAGAGAGAGAGAGAGAGGTGGTGGGCGGCTGTTTCCAGGTGACCTGTGTCCAGCCCCCGCCTGTCCAGAGCGGAGGCCGCTGGAGAGGAAGCGAGGCCGGCCTCAGTTAAATCCCCGGTCTCTACTGCCACACACACACAGCTACCTGTTAACCTGCCCTGACCAACTCATCTGTGTGTGACAGGAGCTGGGGTCTGAACTCTCAGCTCACCTGGAGAGAAGGATGAAAAACAGCTCATTCTCTCTCTCTCTCACCTCCCGGAGAGAGGCACAAAACCGTTGACACGGGGATGAGATGGAAAATAATGATGTTTGAGGTGGCTGAGCACGGCTGACGTCAATGGAGACAAAAGGCGGCAGGAAAGAGACAGATTTGTAAAGCTCGCACTCCAACCCTAATCACACATCACACCCAGGGTGCACTCTGCTCCACTCTGGTAAGGGTGTGGGGGAGGGGGGGGCGGGAAGGAGAGGTGTCGTTGAATAGAAAGAGACACTTGGATTCATTGTGACGTGCGTGTCAAAATGTGTGGGATGGCAATTGGAAGAATCTTGTCGTCATATTACAGTGTAGCTCTTCACCAACGCTGTGAAGCGATGACATCCAGTCAAAATGATCTACCCATTCACCTAACCCCACTCATAACGGTACACCAGATCTTGTCAGAGTTTGTTTCCAAGGTATCCTTTAAGGTTGACAACAGAATACGCAGGGCCCTTCTGGACCTGTGGGTAGGCAAAAACGTAAAGACCACATTCACTATGATGATGTAATCCTGTACTGCCATCTAGTGGCAGACCACTTATGTCACCATGACACCAGGAAAAGTATTCCTTCCTAATCCTCCTTTTGTGTTGGTTTCATGGTCATTGATTCTGTGTTCCCAGTCCAAAATGACCACCCCGTTTTAGCTGATTATAAATCCATGATAATACATTCATAATCATCCACTGTTGTGTTACATTGTAAGTTATTGTGAAACTTGTGAACACGTTTTAAACGTATATTTGCTATTTATGGCCTGTGGGCCTCTTTAACCTGACCTCATACATCCTATGAATGGGCATGTGCATGAACTCATACACTACTTGTAGTCGAAGTCATTCAATTCTAATGATTGGTCATTTTTGACATTGACCAGAACACAACACAATATTAAAAGCAACTACCTCGATTTATTGTGATCTCAATCTACCACAGAAGCAAAACAATCATGGGAAACAAACCGCTTTTTCAGCTGGTACACTCATAATAAATGTTTCATTGATTTCCTGTCAACTTTCCTCCATGTTTGTAGTTTGATTTACAACTCCAACAGTAGGGAGTGAGCGTAGTGAGAGTACGACAGGACTGAAGTTCTTACCATATTTGTCTCGGAGTCCCACCGTGCAACGGAACACCCCTCCAAAGGCAACATCCTCCCCAAAGATCACTTAGGGTAACAGTAACCATAGAGACTCATGTCACACATCAACAAGACATACAAATGACAGTACAAAAAGCTGGACAACTACAAATTATTGTTCATAAGTGACATTTAAACGTTTTCTTTATTGTAAGTGAATACAATCCACAGTGACATGTTTAGCTACCTGCTGTGGGGTCGCTGGCAAGAGTGTTGTCCAAGGCACTGGTCACAGACTGGAATAAATTCATCTTTGTAGTGGGGCCTTGGAAAATATAGAATGATTTATCATTTTACACACAAGGCCTAACGTTTGACTGTATTCAAGTAATCTTGTACAATGCTGTATTCTCGGGGAAAATAAATTGACATTGCAGGACTTGAAAGCTATTTCAGGGGCGATCCTTCTCTGCAGAATTGCAGAATTGTAAAGTATCTGTTGACAGGTGTCATTGGGATGCAAGAAGACAAACACGTACTTTCTTCATTAGAGTGGTTTGTGCAATCACTAGCGTAATCTGTTGACTGGTGTCATTGGTATGCAAGAAGACTGAAACACTCGTAATTTATTCATTACATTAGAGTGGTTTGTGCAATCACTAACGTAGAAAACGTAGCATTGACCCTGCTACAAGTAGTAGAAGGCTAAGAAATTAGCCACTTGATGGGTTTCGTCACCGTTGTCCTGAGCACAGCTGTATCCCAATACGATCGTGTCCGTGCTACAAAGGGACACCGATATTACCTATATTGAGCCCATTACCTATTGTAGTAGTCGATGCTTGTGCTTAAAACAATGTATCCTCTAACCTGACTTGGCAAATGGAACAAGGGCACTAGCATACACACCGGGACCCTTATACATTTGTAAGCTAGCTAGTTAGCTAGCCCACTTACCATAGTCTGTGGGAACAGGGTCAGGCTGATAGGTAAAGTGTGCATGTCTCCGCTGTGTCTTTGCTTGAGAGCTGCAGCTCGGGGATAGCTTGAGCAAGGAAGTCCCGAGACAGCTCTGGGCATTGTTGGTTCGGGAACCTCGAAGTAAGAACCGTGCAGCGGTCGCCATCCTTGTTATTATTATACTTGGAACAGGAAGGACAAGCAGTCAGCCCTCCATGTGGAAAATGCGGTTATGATTGGCTGGGGAGGTGGGCGGTAATAGCGACAGTGTCGGTAAGGCTGATCGTTTTGAATCAGAGGTTCTGCCGATGAGCGTAGTTTTTTCACCGTGCATGTAGTTTTTAGCTTCGACTATCAGCTGTAACTAGTTCTGTATGTCGGTCGGTCGACCCAAATTGCATGCACGTAGCTCAGTTATTGCAAATTTGCCCTTGTTTTTTTGGCCCTGGTGTGTAAGAACAGTATACGTGTATGGACCGTTTTATTTCCAAAATACTTGCGGTATCTGTCAAACACTTTATCAATACAAGCATCATTTGATTCCCTTTAAAAACTAGAACACAGACAATTTTACAGAATGTTTATTTATTATTATTATTATTTACTCTTTCAGTTCTTGCATTTAACAGAGGACCTATAGTACAAAAACATATAAAACGGCTAAATATCAAACAATACGAGTTCAAACATAAAGATGACGGTTGTGGTTGTTAACAACGTCTAAAGATGGGACATATACTGCAGAAAAGTGGTTGCCAGACGTAATTCTTCTTCTCGTTTAAGATGTAAGTAAGAAGCCCTGAGCTTCAAAACCATGTGGCATAACCTAGCAAACAGATCAACAAAAGATCAGTGACGGTATGTACAGCTGAGAGCAGAGGGCACAGTGAGGCTAAAATAAGAGAGCCAGGAGACGGGGTTGAGGGCAGGGCTGGAGCCTGTGCTGAGCTCCCCTGGCAGAGGGTTGGGGGAAGACTCACAGCCAGAGGAGTGTCACCTACAGTTCAGGACTTTGTTGCACAGCAGACCAGCCCACATGCCATGACTCTCGCAGGTATAACAATAAGATAAGTCAGGCTAAAATCATCCACATCATCTTCACATCTTCCAGGAGGGTTGGCTGGATGACCTCACACAGTCTTCTGCATCCATCCTCCTGCCACTGTTGCACATCTTTGCCAGGTTCTGTCAAGAGCAGAGAAGAAGAGCAAAGGGGAAGAGAAGATAGTGATCGGGTTTAGAACAGAACATGGGAATGTTTCACAGTTTGGTGTGTAACGTTTGTCCTTGTATTCTACAGCCGTGTGCTTACAGTGGCAGCCCTGACGATGCTCCTGGGTGACTGGAGAGCAGCCAGGTCATTAAGGATCTTCTTCAGGTCATTGTTGTCAAGCGGGGCAGCTGGCACAGAGACAATATATCGCTAATTACATGAAATAAACACAAATATACATGCATATTTTTGTCTGATCAAGCTATCGCCAAGTGTGTGTGTGTGTGCTGCCTCCCCCTACCAGGCTCAGATGATGGATGAATCTGCAGGTAAGAATGATCCAGAAGCTCTGAGATAGATATCCTCTCTCTAGGGTTCCTGACCAGGCACCGCTGAAGAGACAAACCACAGCTGTTCAGATGAAATCATCACAGATCAGATGTTCTGGTCATCCTGCAGTGGAGGAGGCCAGCAAGCCAGCCAGCCAACCAACCAGGAGAGCTTACCTTGCCAGCCAGCCAACCAGGAGAGCTTACCTTCAGCACGTCCAGCAGGTCCTTCTCGGCAATGTCAGGGAACTCGATGTGGTGGGAGGGGTCGATGATGGCGTGCAGCTTGGTGATCTGGTTGGTGATGCTCTGGAAAGGCGTCTTTCCGTATGTCATACAGTAGAGGATACAGCCCAATGACCACACATCTCCTTTGGCGCTGATCTGGACACACACACACACACACACACACACACGGTTATGCCGGTACTAATACATTAGGTTCGGGTTGGAATGGTTGGATGGTGTCGTTTCATTGACAGTGTGGAAGGCCCACCTTAGAGCTGGCTTTGCCAGGCTTGGAGGATGTGTCTTTGATGGCTTCAGGAGGCATGTAGTTTAATGTTCCCACCTGTACATGGACAGATAGTTTCAGCTTACGATTCTCTTCTGGCGTCCAAAAACTCCAGAAAATAAGCTAGTGGCATAATCATTTCATCTTTCTCTCCTACTACATAATCATTGATGAGATGACCCCCAAAAAACCTTGAGGTTCTTCCTCAATGATGACGACAAGCTCCATCCTGGGTCTGTATTGAGCCAACCTTGGAACAAGAGAGCCAGGGTCTCTCACCTGCGAGTCCTTCATGATGCTGGTGACATCAGGCTGGATGCTGTTAGCGATGCCAAAGTCGATCAGCTTCAGCGAGGCGTTGACAATCACAAAGTTGGCCGGCTTCAGGTCACTGTGGATGATCCCTGCAAGGACAGAAGATAGGAGGACAAGGTTGAGCAGGGAAGGACTGTTTTTTTTAAAGAGAGAAAGAAAGAGGTAGAGAGGGAGGGAAATGTAGAGAGAGAGAGAGAATAGACAAATGAGTCCTGACCGTGTTTGTGGATGGTGTGGACGGCTTCCAGCATGTTCTTCCAGTAGAACTTCCGCTCCAGGGAGTTGACAGTCTTCCGGTTCCTCAGCCAGGTGTTCAGGTCAAGGTTCCCACACTCCATCAGCATGTAGATGTAGCTGTTGGTGATCTCACTGCGCACACACACACACACAATATTAGACACACATTCCACCTCCCTGTCGCAATATTGCACATACACCCCAGCTCTCCTCACTGCCACTACATAAACATGGAGAATATTTATGATCAGATTGGATAATTTTCCCCCTCAAGTGCACATATTTTCTTCCGCGTTCAAAACATATTATGACATGTAAATAATTCTCAATTTCGAAAAAATAAAAGTTCTGTGTCTGTCCACCAGATGTCACTGATGGACACGAGAACCCCACTGGGACTCACTAGTCGTACAGCTTGATGATCTGGTCGCTGTACTGCTGCAGGTGGTTGAGGTGCTCGATCTCGTTCTTGTAGCTCTCCACTGTCTGGGCGTCGGCCTCCTCCAGGTTCACGTACTTCACCGCAAACAGCTGCTTCTTGTGGTCCAGGACCTGGTACACCTGGGAGACACGCACGCGGTCACATGACAGGGCCGAGCCAGTGACGTGGCCCTGAAACGGGATCCGTAATCACGTCAAAAAACATCCCTCCCTTCTCCATGATATTTGAAACCCCTACCTTGCTGGACCCGCCGCGACCAATCATCTTGAGGATGTAGAACTGGCGCCCTTTGATGGTGATGGATTCGTTGGACAGAGGCATGAAGGAATCCTGGGTGACAAACACACACACACACAGTCAATCTACCTCTCAGACAGAAGTGCCTCCACAAACAGGGTGGTTGGGGGTGGCAAGGTTCTCTGTACCTTGGGGGTCTGCTGGGTCAGACACCTGGACACCTTGCTGAGGGGGGTGCAGGGCGGCCGGACGGGGCCTGCTCTGTGTGTCGTCGAGGAAGGAGCCATGACTGGTTGGTTCCTCTTCACAATAGGAGTGTAAAAGCTGAGACGAGGACAGGAGGATATTCAGAAACAGGAGATGGTGAGGCGTAATCCTAGCCAAAGCATCAAGCTAACAGAGTGTCTCTACTAGTGTCAACTTTTCTGCCAACTCATATTTTAGCTTGAACTGTCCCCCCCTCTCCATAGCACCCTTTTGACAGGCCCACCTGTTTGCAGCAGGGTCTTTGTAGTTGGGCGTTTGGCAGACGGCAGGAGGATGGAGCCTGGAGGGGAGGGGCAGGGAAGGGGTGGGCAGGGAGTCCACCAGGCGAGGGGTGAGCCTGGGATCAGGAGGGGTGCGCCTCTCCTGGAGCAGACACAAATCACACAGCTAGAGATTAAAAGCTACAGGTGTCAATGTATTGTAGAGTGTCACAGGGCAGATAGACCAAGGACGGCTACATTCAATCATGGAAAAGATAGTCGTAAAGTCATGCCCTCTGACCTCTGGCGAGACCAGCGAAGTGACGCGCATGGGCATCTTCCACCCTGGCTCCCTGGCCGGGTTTTTGTGCTGAACCTGGGACATCATGAACGGAGCCTCCTGCTCCCTCTCTGCTGCACAGCTCGACGAAACCATCACACCTTGGGACTGAGGCTCTGGAAGAGGGAAAGCAGGAATCACAGGGGGAAAAAAAGAAGAAGAATGAAATCCCACCCGAATGGGCCCATATCCATCAACAATGCATGCGTCACCAAATGACCGTTAAACAGCCTCCTTGGCTCGCCCTGTGCCGCAGGGAGGGGAGGCGTACCTGGGGGTCTGTCCGTGTCATCGGAGGGCAGCAGCTGGCTCCTCCCAGCCTTCAGGTTCTTCATGGCCGTCTCCAGGTGCTCCGCTGGCGAGGCCAGACTCTGGGCCTTCAGCAGGATGGACGTGGCCTTATGCCTGTTGCCTGCGGGAGGAAGGGTGTGCACACCAACAACTCGTTTTGAGCTTCACCTCCATCCAAAACGACGTCAGCTCAAACTGTCAACGTTCTGATACCGAGTTGAGAGTTAAGAACAGCAGGTACAGGTTAGTGGAAGGAGCACTGTGACTCTAGAATGCTGAGTGTCTAATAACAACATGTGTGAGCCTCCGCCTCGGGGGGGTGGGTCACGTCAGCCCTGTGTTGACGTAACAGATCGCTGTGCAGCTGCAAGTTCTGTACCTTGTGCGAACTCGAACTGGGCGTGTGCGATGTGGACGAAGGCAAAGCTCTTGCTGATGGATCTGGCCAAAGTGAAGTTGTCCCTGGCGTCGTCGGGGTCGTCGATACTGGAGGTCAGATTTCAAAATAAAAGTCGGATTCCATTTAACAACACAGCCGTCAAAGGTTTGCACGACAACCGACCAGGTGGCGACACCTGGTTTATGCTCCATAACACAGGCCTGGCTGTTCCCACAAGGCATGAGTAGTCACGGAAACCGTGGGGCTGTGACTTCACACTTCTCATCCAATCAAATGGAATTGGTACCCGAGATAGACCCCCTCTCCGCCCCCTTTTCGGGGCGCCACTCACCCTTTGAGCTCGGCGAAGCGCACGAGCATCCGTGCGTAGCTCTCGTTGCGGCTGTGCTTGCCCAGCGCCAGGCTGGAGAACACCTTGGAGTAGCAGTCCCGGAGCCTGGCCAGCAGGTAGGGGTCCGTGCGGGGGTCCCCTCGCCGCTCCAGGCTCAGCAGGTAGCACCTGCAGCTCTCTGGAGAGTTGGAGCTCAGGGCCTGGGTCAGGTTGTACGTGGCGTCTGCCACAAAAATGAGGAGATGTCAGGGAACGAGCTCTGATCGTCAAGAGCCCCTCGAGTGTCATTTAAGAAACGTGTTATTGTGCCATACATTAGCGAAGTGAGTCTGTTTTCCATTGAACTAGCTGATCGTGGTGTTTGAGGAACGGCAGTCTAAATAAGCCTTCCTCGGTGTCTGACGGAATGGTACCTTCCAGCCTGAAGGTGTCTTTCCTGCGCAGCAGGTAGGTGGTGGAGTCCGCCATGGCTAGCTCCTCCCAGGGGCGGGGCGCAGGGCTGGTGGTGGGCGGCTGCGGGGAGACAAAATAAACACATTAACGAGGCTGGATGACAACAAACATGAGTCCCCCCAGACTTCATAGCAGAAGATGTTTCTCAAGCCAGATGAGGTCATCTAGCTGTCTTATGACAAAGGGTCATGCATAAGAAATCAGTGAGGAATGCGCTCTCCTATTTAAACCCACCTTTAGATTGAGGAAGTCCCCCTCTGCAGCAGTCTTCACTGATGATAAGGTAAACACAGATGACCCAGATGTTTGCCTGGAAAAAGCCACAGCATTTTTAAGATCACATTTGTAATGTACATTTAACCAAGATCCTTGCTAGGTCTTTAACATGTAATATGACCCATGTGTGCATGATCAAATGAGGCTCAGTGCTTTAGTCTTCAAGTGCTTCAAGTCTTGTTGGAGATCAGTAGGATGAGTGTAGCTATAGAGTGGATGCAGTAGACAGGCCATGAACGACTCCTACCTGGACAAACTGCTGGAAAAGGAAGCATCAGCCCTTTTCACGGGCCTCTCCTGAGAACCGCCATCCTCCTCATCCTTCATCTCTGGGATGGGCACCTTGGGCACTCTTCCTGGCTGGAGGGGGAGGGGGGGGGAGACAGTGAGGCCAACACCACCACAACAGCTCTTGTATGAGTCAAAAGTTCCAATTTTCGGGGGGGCATTCTTATTAAAAGTGGACACATGCCTATGACATCATCAGTGACTCGTAACATCAGCGGTCTGTTCAGCCACAGACAGAACCAGCAAACCATAAAAAGGGTTGAAATTCAGCCGTTACCATGCCAACGAATCCTTTTCGCAGAGACCCGGACCTCCACACTGAAGCCTGGTGCTCCAACGATCCACTCCGCAGGTCAGGTCTGTATAGCCACAAAGCAGAGGAGTGTGTCAGGGCACATGGGAAAGGACTTCAGTGTAACAACTCACGGCCTCAGTGTAGCGTTCAGAACCTCTCTTCTTACCCTGAACAGAAGGCACTAGAGAGAGGCAGGTCACCCGTCCCGTCCGAGTTCCTGGAAGCGATGCGAAATTCGGAGCTCTTTTTGCCCAAATCATACGCATTCTTATAAGCCACTGCTGAAACACGACATGTCATGTTAATCGGAGTTCATCCTTAAACGGTTGTCTGCAGTTATAATTACGCTTCACTTTACAGACAAGTCATTGCAAGTACATGGAAACTAACCAGAAATGTTTTCCTTGTTTTCAGAAGACTCGTGATGTGCTCTGCCTGACTGCTGGTTATGTAATTCTGCATGGAGCGATTCTGTGGGTCTGGCCCCAAGTTCTATAGCCCGCTGAAGAATGTAAGTACTTTTCTTTGTGTTTCCTATAGGATGGGAGAAGAGCATTTGTTACTCACGCAAATATGTGTCGGGACATCGTTAGAAAAACACAACAACATGATTCTCTTATCGTGGCCTCGTACCTTGAGAGCGTTCAAACTGAGCATGTGCAATGTGGACAAATGCAAAGTCCTGGCAGTGGGAACTGGCCAAGTTGAAGTTTGCCTCTGCGTCGTTGACATCCTGGAGCCTGTGAGGAATGACGAGAACAAATACTCAAAAACTCAACTCTGACATGCCCAAGTACAATACTGTTATTAGTTCAGAGTGAGGCATCTGTAGAAGAGTATTGTTGTAGTCTCAGACTCACGCTTTCAGCTCTGCAAATCGAACCAACATTCGAGCATAGCTCTCATTCTGGCAATGCTTTGCCAGTGGCATATTGGAGAATGCTCGTGTGTAGACGTCCATAAGACGAGGGTCTCCCTTCTTCTCGAAGAACACCAAATAGGAAAAGCACGTTTCAGGAGAGTTTGAGCCAATTATCTTATTAATATTATCTGTGTCATCTGTGGGTTGGGAGTAATAACATGACTGAGTTAGAGCAGAACACATGACAAATAGCGCTTTTCCAAGACAAAGATCGCGACAAAGGCGGTCTAAGAAACATCACACAAGGTTATAGGTCCATTACATACATTTCAATGTTTTGGAATGATATTATGTGAATCTGATCGTGTTTTTTTACCTTCGTTCAGATGTTGTTTTATTTTGTTGAGCTTTTGGCAGAGCATGGCAAGCTGCTGCTTTCGGTCTGTGTGTTCTTCTTCCTCCATTGCCGATCAGACGTCTAGAGAAGTGAACGCACAACCAACAGTCAGCTGGCTAGATAACCATTCTATCCAAGTAATTAGATCGAGGCCATTTTACTCAAAACGGATCTAAAGTACTACTAAAACATACTAGCTAGTTTTCATTCCAATTGGCTTGGCTGCCTAGTTAGAAAAAAGGGCTAGCTAGTTTGCTAGCAATAATGCTAGTGTCGACGATGTTTAGCTTGCTATTCTACACGTAGACGAGGGAAACAGAAAATACATTTGAAAATATTTACCCCTGTTATTTGGAAGGTTTTTAACAGCTCCCAATTTGTTTGTATTTTAATTGGAGGTCAGTTTGTTTATGTATAAATATTTGTAATCCCGTAGCCAGGCGAAAAACATCCAGACTGGTGGCTGTTTTTCATACTTTCAAATCAGCCACTTCCATGTATGGTGGGCGTTGATTGGTCTGGTTTTTGTTGACGTCTCTGAAAGGACGCTCGTTTTGGACTCCAAATTTGCCACGGGGTCCACACCATAGATATATATAGAACAGTGTTCTATATATATCTATGGTCCACACAACAAATACCTTTTGTTCATACACCAATCAATGCTAAATCATATTTCATAGTTTGCATCATAACTACATGATATGATACATTATCTTTAGTATTTAATTATCAGACTTTTACACTTTTATTAGTTTAGTAGCAACCGTGCACCATTGGTTCTGCAAGGTCTTTAATTGTGTATCATGTTGATAGGTTTATTATCTTCTTGATATTTATTTACCTATCTTTTGCAGTGTCTTACCACTTTGGGTAATTTCACTTTTGACTTTCAAATAATACAAGTTCAGTTTGTTTCGTGACCTTTATTTTGAAAAGGTTGGAAGATTTGAACCGGAAATGGAATTCCTCATTGTGCAGGCCTGCTTCTTCCTTCTCCCCATCCATTGCATTGCAAAAATGGTTGGAATGGAGCATTGATGGAACGACAACAGGTTTAGTTTGCCAAAATCATGAAATCATTTTCAGTGTATGAGCTGTCAGTCGTGTTTTTGCAATAAGATCGTTATGATCATTGCAAATTTATTGTTTTATATGGACCTATGAGGGAGCTATATATTTGTAGCTTGCAGTGTAAGCTAGGCTAGTGCTAGCTTGTCAAATAAATGAATCCCTTACTTCCGTGCATCTGATTGCCGTAGCTAGCTGGCTAGCAAGCTAAATACACAGCTGTTCGTTATTTACTGTCCGGTGAGTATCTTGTCATTTATAGAACAATATTGTAAGGAAAGTTCTTATCTATCTAGGTAGATTACCTATTAACCCGGGATGCCAGTGCATTCTGTAGCCACCATATGGAACCTCCGACCTTATTCTAGGTATAGTAGCCTGCTAACGTAAGCTAGTTATTAACGCCTTGCCACACATTAACTTTGACAATGTAAGTAGGGTAGCTGGCTAGCAAACCAGCGTAGCTAGCTGACTGGAAGGTTAGTTAATACATGTTGGTGCTAATATAGTTGGTAGCATGGTTGTACAGCCTATAATCTACCAATATTGATCATGCTTATGTTGTAATATCTCCCATCAAGTCCTATCCATCATCATGGCTATCCCCCAGTTCCGCCTGTTTAAATTATGCACATGCCTCGCTACCCTGCTTTCATTCTTCAAGAGGCTGATTTGCAGGTAAGGAGACCGTGTAACGTCAAAATAACTGATATTCAGTATCACCAGTTGTGTCCAATTAGTGCTGCTTGAACAATATGTGAATATCAAATACAATCTTCAACATGTAGATTTGTGTTAAGTCAAGAGCTCATAATGATTTATATTTTTAGTAAGTTTCAAATTATTTGACGTGGGTCCATTTGCCCGTCTCTCCTACTAACGTCTTGTGCTTCCTGCTTCCTCTCTGCGCAGGTCAGGGAGGTTACGCAAGCTGAGTGGTGACCAGATCACTCTTCCTACCACAGTGGACTTCTCATCCGTACCCAAACAGGTGAATGACGTATATATGAGTGTTACGGTCGTCGTTCGTCTAGGTGAACAAATAAGGCCAAACACAGCGCTAACAGCGGCGGGCCCCGACCGGTGGTAAAAGTAAGGAGAGGTCTCTTACCCGCTTGCCAAGTACAGGCTACTCCCTCCCCCGTCTCCTGGACAGCCCACGCAGCCGTCTGTTTGGCGGACCGCTCGCACGCGGTTGGTCGTCGTTTATGTTGGTGGATCCTTACAGTGCAAGGCGCGGTGGCACACCAAGAGAGTGTGGGTGGTAGGACGTCGGGGACAACCGGTCGATCGCAAGGTGGAGGTAGCTATGACCACTTCGGAGGTTCCCCCTTGCTACCGCCATCCGGGAGTTTAAAAACAATAAACCCCTCCCCTTAATTAGCGGGTCTCCAATCGGGAGTGTATCACTCCCCTTCCCCAATCACCACCAGGTGCAAGGCCGCCGCGCCACTAATGTGTTATCTTAAAAGTTACCCTAGAGAAAGGCCTCTAAACCTCCTCTCTCACCCTGCCACTAGGCGTGCGCATAACAGTCCTCCCCCCCTCAAGAGAAAAGGACAACCCAAAATAATCCCAAAACACCAATATTTTTTTTCCTTTTCGTATTTTCACTCCCCTAACTCTAGGAGTCCACTAAAAACATGTCACAATACACAATGATCGTCAGTAGTAGTAGTAGTATTAGTCTACCACAGTCCGGGTAAAAATCACGTCCGATAAGTCTGGGGATCCCAGAAACCATGGCCAAGGGAGTTCTATCTCCACCTCAACCACCGTCATCAATGGGCATCACCACCGGATACCTGAACAACGCCGGGTAGGCCCATACCATAGCACAATAGGCACCTCCCACGTTCAGGACATCACGTCTCGCCGACAAAAGACAAAGCATTGCCACATCCCAGTCCTTGGGGCACTCCACACCAAATATCTGCATTGGCAAGGTCGGATGGCCCCTCTCACGAGCCCCCTGTAACTCGGGATGATAAGCCGAGGACAGTACCTGTGTGATCCCAAGCTCACACATGACCTTCTGGAACACTCCAGAGGTGAACCTGGTCGCTCTATCTGCCTGAACCTCTTTGGGCAGCCCCACAAGCGAAAAAGACTGCAGCCGCGACTCCCTGATCATCGGCGCCCAGATGTTGTGTATGGGGACCGCTTCTGGAAACCGCTTGGCCACATCCTCACTGGTCACCAAATAGTCCGGCTCTTTCCTGGTTCGGGGCAGAGGGCCAACCCCCTCCGCGATCACCCGACCTTCGTTAACCAAACGCTCCCGGGAGATGGTGGTATCCCGTACTGGAGCCAGAGAAGGATAAGGGTCTTCCTTTACTGAACACAGATGCTCACACCCCACAGCCTGAGCCAACACTGTGTCCGCAAGACTGACCAGGTCCTCCTCCTCAGCAGAGGGCGAAACCCCCGGCCTCTTCTCAACCAGAGGTGGCACTTGACCAGCTTGGGCTTCCGCTTTCCGGGTCTGAATCACCACCTCCGGATGTTCTGGCACCAGCGGCGGCACATCTGGGACTTCCAGTGGAGGGGAAACCACAACAGGGGTCACACCTACTTGGAAACCTGCCAAATCCTGGCTTAATAAAAGGCTAGTGCCTGGAACGGGCAGCGTGGGCACCACACCCACAGTCATTTGTCCAGTCACCACCTCAGGACATTCTCGCACCAGCGGAGGCCCTTTAGCTTCGGGCCAGTCACCCTCCCGAGCCACGACCTCGAAAGCCTCAAAAAGGGTATCCACATCCTCCTCTAAGAATACTGGCATCAGAGGTAGGGCGGAACGGACATCAAAACGGGGCTCCAAAGGCCCCCCCCCACGGTTGGCCTTCAACCGGGCCAACTCCAACTGGGCCGACAGATTCCTCTGCCGCTCCTCCCTCTCTGCCTGAAGGTTCTTGTCTCGCTCCTCCACAGCCCACAACACCTCCAACTCCAGCGCTTCAATCAGGAGTTCAGCCAGTGCGGGTTTCAGGGTACCTTCTGGCACCTCTATCTCTTGCTCTGCCGCAAACTGCAACATCTGAGCTTCTGTAAGCTGTTGGAGCATTCGGCGGGAGTGCAACGCCATCCACCCCACTAGATCATCTCCCTGACAGTCACTCAACATGACAGCACAGCACTCACCACCACTGAGAAAACTGTCTCCAACCGGCAAAAGACCTGCGCCACAAAACAGGCTTCTACACAACACGCAAACACGCTCCCGACTTCGCAAAGTGCAAAGTAGATCCGCTACCTAACGACAAGCCCAACACAACAACAGCTGTCTCTAACACAACGCACTCCGTCACTCAAACGCCCTCCCTGCTAGCTAATATAATTAGCCCCAACAGTTCGGCATTACATCCCGGACGAGCCCCCAATTGTTACGGTCGTCGTTCGTCTAGGTGAACAAATAAGGCCAAACACAGCGCTAACAGCGGCGGGCCCCGACCGGTGGTAAAAGTAAGGAGAGGTCTCTTACCCGCTTGCCAAGTACAGGCTACTCCCTCCCCCGTCTCCTGGACAGCCCACGCAGCCGTCTGTTTGGCGGACCGCTCGCACGCGGTTGGTCGTCGTTTATGTTGGTGGATCTTTACAGTGCAAGGCGCGGTGGCACACCAAGAGAGTGTGGGTGGTAGGACGTCGGGGACAACCGGTCGATCGCAAGGTGGAGGTAGCTATGACCACTTCGGAGGTTCCCCCTTGCTACCGCCATCCGGGAGTTTAAAAACAATAAACCCCTCCCCTTAATTAGCGGGTCTCCAATCGGGAGTGTATCACTCCCCTTCCCCAATCACCACCAGGTGCAAGGCCGCCGCGCCACTAATGTGTTATCTTAAAAGTTACCCTAGAGAAAGGCCTCTAAACCTCCTCTCTCACCCTGCCACTAGGCGTGCGCATAACAATGAGCCATGTATGTCATGGTAATGGCAGCTAGATACAGCAAGCTAAATACTATGATGTGCAATAATAATCCAGAGACAGAGGGTAGTTTGATGTGTACATTTTGACCTCCCTCCGTGCCCCTGTACAGCCGGAAATAGAGGAGTGGAGCTCATGGGACGAGGATGGGCCCACCAGCATCAAGATCGAGGGCGGGAACGGCAACGGAGCTCCACCGTCACCTGACCAGGAAGAGGAGGAGCCAGACTACTTCAAAGACATGACCCCCACCATCAGGAAAACACAAAAGGTAAATTAGTCGGTATTGTCAGCATCATGGATGTGGTTTATAAACTAGAGTCAAACGCAAGGAAACGGTTGTCTGGAACAGAACAGCCCAAATTGTGACTTTACGAAGACCTTATAGAATCAAACATTGGTATAAAACCTTTGTCAGTTTCTTTGCAACAGTCAGGGACAAATCCAAACTGTTTTTGAACTTGCTCTCTCCCTCTCTTCCCTCCGTGCTCTTTCCTCCCCCAGATCGTGTTGAAGAAGAGGGAGCCTCTGACCTACCTGGCTCCTGACGGTCCGGGGGGCTTCTCCAGCCGCCTGGCGGCCACTCAGGACACCTCCTTCATCCAGCCCTCGGTGAGTCCCCCCCCCACGCTGCGCTAGACGCTTCGATGGTCCCCCTAAACCCTTTCCAGTTAATTCAAATCTGTTACCATGTACTTGAGCACCACATCATGAACAATGCAGCCCATTCTGGATGCTGAGGACACCTTCAATCAGTTCCTCAGCCGATACATCTCAACTGTCAACATCTTATTACTATTCAGCATGCATAAGTATCTCTGAGTACACCATTGCATTTGAGCCTAAACGAAGGCTGTGAACAGCCACGAACGGCGGCTTTGCCTCATGCAGCAGTGTGACAAACGTGTTTGTGAATGTCCTGACATGTCCTCTTTTCTGTCCTCTTCTCATGTCCCACGCCGGCCACCAGTCTGAGCTGGGGGACATGGACGCCTGGCAGGAGGACCCCAGCGCCTGGGAGGAGGAGTCAGACGCTACCTGGGAGGCTGAGGAGGTCCTCAGGTACTGGGCCTGGACACCGTGCTCCATTAACCCCCTTTCACCCTGCTGGTTAACATGGATTGGTAGTGTGCTGTGCTGTGCTGTGCGTCCAGCAGATGGCAGTGTGTTCACTGGCTTTGATGACTCGACATGACATGACGCGTAGGCGTTGGCTTTGTTTACTATTGCATTACGATGCCGGCCCAGCATGTGTCTCCCGGTTGTTGTATTATTCACGGGGATAGACATTAAGACTAGCCGAGCCAGAGCCTGTAACGCCTGAGGTTTAGAA
This sequence comes from Mallotus villosus, assembly GCA_903064625.1. Taxonomy (NCBI): domain Eukaryota; kingdom Metazoa; phylum Chordata; class Actinopteri; order Osmeriformes; family Salangidae; genus Mallotus; species Mallotus villosus. Next base: position 41,994 of record CAEFZP010000397.1, on the reverse strand, counting down.
TAATCCTGTGAGGACGTTTTAGAGCCTGCAGCACTGTGGAGCGCTGAGAGCTCTATCCCTGTCAACCTTTTATTCTGTGTCCCTCTCCCCCCTCCCTCCCCCTTCCTCAGGGAGCAGAAGCTGGCCGACAGGGAGAAGCGTTCGCTGGAGCAGCAGAAGAAGAAGATGGAGAAGGACGCTCAGAGGATGATGAGGAAGGAGCAGAAGATGGCCGTCAAGCTGTCCTAACACAAAGGGAGTCGCAGACACTGAATATGAACATGTAATGAACCTGCCGCCACCTTCCCCTCTTCGAAACGGGATCTCTCATCATCATCATCATCGATCCTCAACTGTCATTCACCTTGAACAGTACCAGCAACCAAGGACATCAATGAGGCTGTGCATTGCAAGGGTAACCACACTTGGGACTGCGGGCCCTCGCTGGCCCCTGGTTACCCTGCCCCCCCCCCTCCCCCCATGGGCACAACGTTGAAAGCGCAGGCCCTGGAGGCTGGCCTCTCCTATCTGGTCACCGTCAGCAGAGGCTGAAGTAGATAGAGGCCCCCCCCCCTTCTCATCTGTCACCCAGGCTCACATTTCTGTAAGTAGACGCTAGATCTAGAATACAAAGAACCGTTGACATTATTATGTATAAATATACTTAAGCCCGCTGTATGGAGCTGGTGGACTTTCAGGAGGTGCAATCTGTCTTATGTGTCTGCCGGTATACAAAAGAGGGTCAATTTAATTCAGAATACTAATTTCAGTGGATAAATCCGTGACATCCCTTTTTTGCTTGAGCATTGTGCTTTTTATTTAAATGTTCTTCTTCTTGGTTAATTGTCTTTTTTTTCTCACTGCTGTTGCTTGATATCCTCTGCAGCCCTTCCCTGAACACTCTGGCGCTCAGAGGAAAGGCAGGGGGGAGATTCTGAACATGTGACATTAAACCAATCCCAGGGTTCTGAGAATAAAGTTCAGCCTTACCCGAAGAGTTAGCTACGGGTTCCTATGGTAACCCTGTGGCCGGTGACGCAGCAGATTCCATCCTTTTCTTTCTGTGTCATCAAACGATCCCTGCTTTTTAAAACACCAAAATACTGCAGTCTCTTGTTAAGGATATTGAGCCATTCAGTCAGTTCAATGGTTTTGTTTCTTAAACATAATGTAGCATACACACACACACTCTCATTTATGTGCCCCCCCCCCATTAGCAAGCTCGGAATACAAAAAGATAAGGGTAGCCAATTACAGCTCTGGCCTGAGCCATGGGTGAGATTCCAGGATGGAATCCTCCTCTCGTGACCTCCGTTGACCCCTGAGGATCCCCTGGATACACGACCCCACAGTCAGACACTACAGAGGAGTCTCTGACCACTGTGAGACGAGGACCAGAACCAACACACCACCTCAAGCTTACTGCAGGTTTCTGGATCGGTGGGCAGGGAAGAGAGGAAGAGAAGGGGATGAGAGGAGCGGAAACCCAGAGAATAGAGAGCACTTTAATAGAGTCGCCGACAGAGATGTCTAGTTGTCATGGAAACATTAGGCAATCTTCTTATGCGGATGAGATGCCGAGGGAGCAGATCGTATGTTTGAGTAGAGCCCGTGTGGTAGATATCAAACAGACCTGTTGGGTGGTGAGGATGACATTCTAATTAGACCCTGACCTCCTAACAGGTCTGTAGGGGTGAGACGAAATGTGTTCTGAATGTTACAAAGATGGATGCTTCTGGAGCTACAGGGTGCTGATGTTCATTTGGTGAGATTTGGCGGAAGGAACTCCCTCATTGGTCCAAATTGTGGGATGCTTTCATCGGAGCATTTCGTATATTAAGGCCATTGCATGAATTGGTGAAATAACTTTACAAAGAGATTTGGTTAATGGCAATACTGTCCTATTTTATGTCAAGTTTGGGTTCACTTGTTTTTAAATGAGCTATGATGTTTTGAAATGTGCATGAACTCATTTTTTCTTTGTCAATAAATACTGTTTTATTTTTTGCACATTATTCATTTTCAATAAAAATCTCTGGATCCCTTTTCTCTGTGGACGAATTTCTGTCATGATGAGGGGGGGGGGATCAAACAGTTCTATTTTAGGACTAGGTCTTACAATCCCTGATTGGTTTGCACTCCTGAGATGTGAAGTGAGGTTAACGCAGACATTTAAGGTGTTTCTGGTTAAGAGTTGTCTGTGGGACAAAAGGGTAGAGTCTATGAAAACATATGTTCTGCTTTCTATGTCAGTAGGCCCTATGCCTAGGCACAACAATGCTATAGTGCATTACAGAGTCCTCTTATTTAACCCATATCCTATTCAAATCCTTTAGTCCTCTGGCTTTCAGGGAACATCATTATAACAAATACACCAATAAGCCCATGTGACCTTTACCATCAATTTATATCGATGTCACCTATGACCCCAAGGTCAATCACCCTCTCAGCCACAAGGTCAGACTGTCCTGTATGCTTGCTCTTCTCATAACCCATCACGTAACATCGCCATCTGTCTACGAGTACGCCCACGCCTGCCACGCAGCGCGACCCCAGTGGAGGTTTGGGAGAGGGGAACCAGCTCAGTCCTCTCAGACAGATTATCAGCTCTGTTCCCCGCCGGTTTGAACCAGTTTTGTCTTCTTCCGTTTTTTTGGGAAAAAATGAGATCACGCTGCTTGTGAGAGGAATAGCAGTCGTATTGGTGTGACACTGCAGGGCTTTGCAATCAGATGGACATCCGGCGATGAGCTCATCCTCCGTCACTCACCCTCTCATTTAACCCCCCTCCCTTTCTCATCCCACGACCCCTCTCCTCCGTCCGTTTCTACACGTCAGTCAGCCACCCGGCCATCAGAGATTACAGCAGCTTCATCAGTCCACCAGTACTGTGAGCAACACTGGGGATAAAGTTATGCAACTCAGCATCTCCATATGGTGGAGGAGGGGGGCGAGGGAGGGGGGGCGGGGGGGCAAGGGGGTGCCTTACTTGGCACGGAAGAGCTCCCTGCCCTCTTCTTGGCATGGTAGCAGTCAGTTCCCTGGCTTCCTCCTAACTCTCTGATTAAAACGACACGTTACGTCACGGAATAACACGAGAGCTAAGTGCCCAGCCCTGCTGAGAGTCTGGCTCCGTCCTCCTCTCCATCTCCGCAGCCCAGGGGGAGTCCCAGGTGGCCTGAGGAGAGCTGGTACAGCGGGCTACATACATCGGGCAGAGAGGGATCTAATCGCAGACCGTGCAAGCTTTAGAAAGCCTTTATATAAGACGTCAGGAGAATACACCCTCTCAGGAATGTGTGTGTGTGTGTGTTGGGAGGGGGGGGATCTCTTATTCATGAGAGCTTGTTTCTCAAAGAGCTGAGGTACGAGTGCCATTAGGTTTTTAAGTGAACGGAAGCAGGTCGCAAGGAATGTGAGTTCTGAGCAGGAGCAGTGAACCGTTAGATTACACAGTTCACCCTGGCATGTATGGACCAGCAGCCCCAGCTATTAAACATGCCCCATAATCTGAGATTAATGGACTACCAGAGATTAAGAAATCGGGGCAGGGGGGGGGGTTATTGGGTTGTGTGTCCAAGAACACTTTGGAGCCAATGTTCACAAGAAGAATTGACATCCAAAAACATAGACGCATTGACCTCCAATTGTCCAGAAACATGGAGGGAAGGGGGCTGTTCCGGGAACAAGAATAATTTCACTGCTGAAACATGAGGGCCAATAACAGCAGAAACAAGTCAAGTAGAGCCAGAAACCTGATTGGGGTTTATTTCATGCTTTAATAATAAATATAACAGGACATTTGATGTAAACCAACAGTATTGCACATAGCTCAGGCACATTACAAGTGTCAGTCTGTTCGAAGCGTATTCCTATGAACAAGTCGACACACAGACATGTAAAAAGCTCTACTCCCGAGGAGAAAAATACATATTTTACTAAACGTCAACAAGTGAACAAACGTTAAAGCTTTGGCTGATTTTTATATTTATTTGTATTTTTATTTAATTTTTTTCCTTTTTCTTCTTTGAGGAATAGGAAGCATAATGACCGTTATAAACTCTCAAACTTGTAGAAACCCTTTCTCAACACATTCACCTTAACACAAATATCCTCAATGTCTCGAACATCCCAGTACTTTCAGAACATGGCTGACGTTTACAAAGTGGTACATGACACCAGCAGAGGACAACAATGAAACGTAACCACCTACCTAGATGATTAGCCTATATACCCACAATTCAGCATAACAAAACCAAAGGAAAAATTAATACAATTCATAAATAATCCCTTTAAACACGCCTGAACTCATGGCATCTATACAGTGCAAAAATAACAGCGTGGATCCCAAAATAAATCTATGTCCATATATAAGTGTAGAAAAATCAAATTCCCACAGATACTCAAACAAAAGTGTGGTCTAGCAATGCTGAAGTGCTGTGGTGTGTGGGGAGGGGGTGGGGGTGGGGGGCAGCTGGTCTAGGACAGTGGTCCCTCATACACAGGTGTTGGTTAGCCAATTTACAGTAAACCTACATGACCATGAACTAGAATGGAGATCCTCGAGCCTTGAAGGGGGGAGGGGCTACACATCTGGGCCACGACGGACGTGCCGGAGGGAGTGCAATCCCATGATGCAGCAGCCACGGATGAGCGAGGCAATGTTGTAGACTGGAGTGCCGCCGTCGATGCCATGGCGCGAGTACAGCCAAGCCACCGTTGGCAACACGGGCGCCGCCACGGCAACAAGGTCAACTAGGAAGCTGCTGCTCCAGTATCTTTTGCTGACCACATCCATTCCTGGCTCCAGGCAGGACTCCTCCCCCGTGCTCACAGTGAAGTCCAGCTCCTGCATAAACATGGAGGGCTCTTGGACCTCAGGGGCTTCTTTTGGCTCTTGGCTCTGGCACAGCCCGGAGTCAGAGGTGGTGGATGGACTCTCTTGGGAAGCAGGAGGGAGTGGGCTGGGGATAGTGCTGGGGGGAGAGGCAGGCAGCTTAACAGAGGCAGGAATGGATAGAGGCCCTGGGACAGGGGCAGGGGGGGAACCAGAGGTGGAGGCAGGGGCAGGAGCAGGAATCCCCAGGAGGCAGCTGTAGACTGGGAGCAAGGCGTCTTCGACAGACCCCCCATGGCGCTTCAGCAGCTGCAGCAGGAGAGCCTGCAGTTCTGGAGAGATGGTCACCACTTCCGTCTGAACGCCCTTGTCCTCTGGGACGACCTTGGACAAAGCGGGGGAGCTGGAGCCACAGGGGGCTGATGTGGTCTTGCCCTCCTCCTCCTCCTCCTCATCCTCATCCTCCACTCTACTGTGCAGCAACAGTGTGGACACGCCTGCATCCAGCCCTGTCCCAGGCCCCTCCCCCCCTAGCTTCCCACCGCCATCCTGGCTGGTCTCCATGGCGGTGGACATCAGGTCGTGTTCCAGGATGTCTGTACGGCTGGCTAGCTCGTCGTTCACCAGTAGCCCGCTGTCCGCCATCACCTCGGCAGCCTGGTCCTCCAGGTCCCCGGCCCCATCCTCCAGGACCCCAGCCTCCTCCTGCCCCTGCTGGTCCCCTGGGCTGGAGGACTGGCTGCCTGGGTAGTCGTCACCGATGAAGTCCAGGGTGGGTTCCACCTGAAAGGTGGAGCCGCTCTGGGCCAGCTCCATGCTGTGAAGCAGCGACTCCAGCTTGCGGTTCTGGATGTTGATGTCGATGAAGTACTTGTGGATGCCCTTGTCCTTCTCCATCAGGCTGCCCTTCATGGTCTCCACCACCTGGCGGAGCTGCTTGATCTCCTTGCGAGCCTCCTTCAGAGACAGCTGCGCCTCCACGCGGTGGCACTCCTCCTCGATCCAGTCCTCCCGCATCCGGCCCAGCTGACCCTTCAGCTCCTCGACCTCCATATCCCTGGGAGAGAGAGTGCGACAGAGATCAGATAAGACTGTGAGGACGTTGTGTTTCCTTTTGGTCGCGAAAACTATTTTAGCCACCTGCTAAATGTTACTACAATCGGGTTGGATTCAACTGTATTTTAGTAACGATAAAATAGGAGTACAGTCTCATGTGTAGGCTACTTGGGAGGCTAGATCAATTGAACACGGGTGACGGCCACCGTGCCCCAGCGCTGGTACCTGTCATGGACCACATTCTCAGACTCCCTCAGCTTGCCGTTCAGGTGCCTGATGGCCACCTCCTTCTGCTGCAGGGGGGTGAGGTACTGCTCGGGGTGCGGGGGCCGGATGCCGTGGTTGTCTCCGCATGACTGGTACCTCCCCAGGCTTGCTCTCCTGGAGGGGGCACAGAACTACTCCACCATTTGAACACTCAGACGTGTGTGTGTCTGTGTGTCTGTGTGTGTGTGTGTGTGTGGGTGTGTGGTGATGACATCATTCAGAGACACATTCTCACTGAACAGGCCCAAAATGTAGGGATGGGTTGACGGAAGTGCTCTAGGGAGGGAGCTGCTAAGTGAATGTGTGTTTTTCTCTCTCAAAGGATTAATAGCCTGTGGGTTGATGCAGCAGCTTGAAAACGTCAATATCGAGTTGTTTTCGCCTTGCCAAGGATGGATGGGTAAGAGGCCACAATTATTTGGAAGAAGCTTAAACATGTCTCGGCCTGGATCAGTCTTACCCAAGACCATTTCACGATCAATAGCCTCCAATAGGTCTTTTCAAGATTGGCCTTCGGTTGAACACCAGCCGTTCAGGAAAGTTATGCAGTGATCGGTCTTTGATCACATTTCTAAATGGTTCGATGAGGTGCATCTTTGTATGAGAGATAAAAGAGAGATGAGAGAGAGCGCGAGAGAGAGAGAGAGAGGAACTGGCTCATATGCAGAGCAGCCTGTTCTTTCAGCCAGCCTCACAGAAAAACGCTACATGCTAGCAACCTGGGACTCGAGCTTTGAAGCCTGCTCTGCGTCTGACAGAAATAGAACAGGCAGCAGCAGGCAGAGAGACCCAGCGCATCACGTGATACCCCGCAGGGTGGTAGAGAGAGAGACAGAGAGAGAGAGAGAGATAGAGAGAGAGAGAGAGAGAGGAGAGAGAGAGAGAGAGAGAGAGCGAGAGAGAGAGAGAGAGAGGATGAACCAAATATTCTTTTTAAGGAAAAAACTCAAAAACGACCCTGCAACAAGAGGAAAAAATGAGAAGGCAGTTATGCAGATTTGTATGCCTGCGCCATGCTGACGGAAAGTGAAATAGGCCTTGGGCTGGGATGAGCGGATGCTGGTATAGCTCTTGTTTGGAAGGACAAGGCTGAGTGCTGTGGTTGCTGGCAGCCATAGCAACACACTAACCCTCCAAAAGCTGCCACTTGAGACGGCAGGACGGTTACAGATCGATGAAATGCCAGCTCCAAAATGCTGGGGTGAGCCAGTCAGGCATTCAGACATGATGAAATATTCATGACGTCCAAAAATCCCCCTCCCACCACACGTACACAGACACAGCTTCTTCCTGTTCCAATTCATGAATGACTCAGCTGCTAGACAATTTTTCTGAGTACTAAAAGCAGACATTTGTAAATCAAATCCTTTTAATCTCAGCATAACCCAAACATGACCTATATAATCCCTGTCTCTCCATAGAGAAGGGGGAAATTATAAAACCGTCTCGGCACAAAGCCTAATCTAGCCACCCACTCATACCTATCCACCCCTCAACACCATGACGTCCTTGACCCACATGTGTGTGTGTGTGTGTGTGTGTGTGTGGGAGTCAATGTGCACGTGTGTGTGTCTACCTGGAGGTGGGGCTGGAGTTGCTGCTGCTGTTTGTGGAGGAGGGGGGGGCTTTAGGGGGGGTCCTGTAGGGGGCATAAAGCTCTGCATCGCGATTGGCTGTGGCGATCCCAGCCGGTTTGAACACCGGGAGGCTTCTGATGTGGCTGCCACGGCTACAGGAGACAGTAGAGATATTAGAGATGGGAGCAGAGATAAGAGCATGGTGTACGTGTGTAAAGAGTAAGTCAGTAAATTGTATTTATAAAGCACCTTTCGAAACCAGGAATACAAGGTGCTGTACATAAGAAACACTGAAAATAGTGTGTGTGTGTGTGTGTGGTGTGTGTGTGCGAGCACCTGCGTGAGATCTTTCTCCCAGTGGAGTTGGGACCTTGTAGCTCTCTGGCCTTCAAGCTGCCTGCGCTGCTGGAAGAGCTGAAGTCCGCCTCGCTGCCTGGAACACACACACACGTGAGTAAAGAATCATCTACCCTCTCAGTCACACACACACACACGCTTAGACTTACGATCAGCATGACCACACATGGGGCAGCCCCTGTCAAATGTGTTTGTATTCCCGGTCATCGCGTCCCTGCCGTCTAAACCAGGAGAACACCCTCCTCCATCTAGCCCTGTCTAGTTGAGACTTGTGTGTGTGTGTGAGAGAGACGTGAGTGAGTGTCGCAGTGTTCATATCACGTTACATACAGCACAGCGCTGGAACAGTCTGACCTCACTCACGAATGACGAGCAACGACCAGATAAACAAGCCCTCTCCAACCCTCCTCTCTTTGCCCACTGAACTATTTCATCCCTCTAGTTTCTCCCTCCCTCTTCAATCACTCTCAAAATGTCCCTCGACTGAAAAAACCACATGCAAAAAAAGCAGCATGCAAAATGGGTCACAAAACGCACGTGACACAGCCAAAACCTACCTGAGTAGCAACGTTTCCCATTTGATAAAACCATTATATTTCCAATATATTCTTGTGTGCTTCGTTGTGCTTTGTGACTTTCAAACAACAGTGATTCATTAAACTGATTATGAGTGGCTGGACGAGTATTGTATTAGAGCTGACCGACACACAGCCAATCAGAGAAGAACACCCCTGCCTGCCAATCAGTCTAATTGGCAAACTCCAAGTACCTACTTGACAACCAATCAGCATGTCTCTGTAGAGCGTTGAGTGACACTAGGCGAGGGGTTCCAAGGAAGAGCAGGAAATGAGACCAACTGTTGTCTCTGGTGTGAGATTAGAGCTGAGACTGTATGTTCACATAGAACAGGTGTCCAGACTGCTTGTCTCTGCATTGCTTGTCTCTCTCTCCCTCCCTCTCTCTCTCTCTCTCTCTCTCTCTCTCTCTCTCTCTCTCCGTGTTCATCCCTATACTGTCTGACTGGCTGTTCATCAACCACAGGCTGTTCAGCCATGCATGAGGCTGCTGACGGTTCAGAACACACAGTCACACTTAAACACACACTAACACACTTAAACTTGCGCTCTAACTCACAACACTTAAACTCACACGCATGCTGACACGCTCAAACTCACACACTACCAAGCCAACAAGCTGTTTTATGATTGTCTACTAATGACTAAATCAGACCTGAGCAAAGTACAAATGAGTTACTAACACAAGAATGGTCTACGTTTTTTATACTATGGATTCTACTCATAGGCGGAGCCTGCTAACTGGTTCTCGCTAGTCATGTGCAACCTGGTTAATGTGCTAACCCTGGTTAATGTGCTAACCCTGGTTAATGTGCTAACCCTGGTAGTGCTAACCCTGGTTATGCTAACCCTGGTTAATGTGCTAACCCTGGTTAATATGCTAACCCAAAGTATACTTACCCCTGTTCAATGTGCTAACCCTAGACAGTGCACATGCCCCTGGTCAATGTGCTAACCCTGGTTAATGTGCTAACCCTGGTTAATATGCTAACCCTGGTTAATGTGCTAACCCTGGTTAATATGCTAACCCAAAGTATACTTACCCCTGTTCAATGTGCTAACCCTAGACAGTGCACATGCCCCTGGTCAATGTGCTAACCCTGGTTAATATGCTAACCCACAGTATACTTACCCCTGGTCAATGTGCTAACCCATAGACAGTGCACTTACCCCTGGTCAATGTGCGTTTTCTCTGCTCCCTCTTGTGCCTGGGTGGGGGGGTTATCCTCTGGGATCCACTCCGCCATCACCCTCACCCTCTTCACCTTGTTCCTGCGCTCAGGGGGGGGCGGGGTGCCTCGGGGGCTGTCGTCAGAGCCTGGCGGAGTTTTGGAGGGGGACACAGACTGACTAGTGGGGCAGCCGGTGTCATCTATGCAGACCGGTAAACAGCAGGCGCGCGCGCAGGCAAGGGAACACAGCAGGCAGACAGAGCTCAAGGTTCACAGACAACACTTGTTATTGTATGAGCAGATAAGGGTGACATGAGGGTGATTACATGTTGACATTGACCTCATGTGCTTGCACTCTGTATCACTGTCTCTCTCATCATACACTCACAGGACTCCTACACTAAGACAAGTAGGCAAGGCTTTGCTTAAACATTTATAGTTGTGTGATTTGTTTTATGCCTAGGATTGAGTAGACTATAGTTGCTTTGTTGTCAAAAACTTGGAAAACTATAAATATGAGTTATTGTAATTTAAACAGACGAGACTGTATGTTTACATTATTTGCTTTGGCAAAATTGTATCAAATGATTTGTAATGGTCGATTTGACTGCTTATTATGTAAGGATGGGGATTAGACATGGATTTTTTACAGGCATTCCTTTTGGTCCACCCATGATCCAATAGTACGATGTAAATAACGTGGATTTATAAGGAGGATGTGACAATTTCGGAACTGAGAAAATCATTATCTCTTGATTTAAAGCTACAAATCTTATCGAACCTTATCGATCCTTATTGCGGGAATTACGGGCTTGCCCACCTGAGCAGAAGCTATTGGTGCTGATGGTCCGTTTGGAGTGGTCGGAACTGACGTCGCACTCTTTCCCCTCCTCTTCGGAGACAGGAGAGTCGGAGAGGGGTGAGTCTTTGTCCTTGGGCCGGCAAGGAAGAAGCACCAAGCGGGGTATGCGGCTGCGGGGGCTGCCCTTCTCCGGAAACTTCTTTTCCTGGGAACAGGAATGATAAATCATGCTGCATTACGTTGAGTATAAACGGTCAAATCGGTGCACAATTGTTTTTATAATAGCCTACATTAATTGAGAATATAAAATACAGCCTATTTTAAAAGTATTCCCGGCTTTCTGTCACTGCTGCGAGGGGTAACATATGAATAAAAACCTTGTTTCTCAACTGGGGACACGCCGACTATATGCAACAATGCAAAAACGTAATAATCGAATCAACTTTTTTCCTAAATAGTCCTAAATGACTCACCTCATACTCCTGAAATGGGCCCATTGTGCTTCACGCTGCGTTTCCCCCTAAAGATGTAAGTAGGGAGAAGCAACATGAGAGCTATTTCTGCGCAGCATCCTGACGTGGCACTGAAGACTTCACTAACAAGGGGAACTTTGTCCAAAATCATTGCACCACTAATGCCAGCCGACCTCGCGCCACCTTGGCACAGCACACATGGTGCTGCTGCCGACGGATCCGAACAGGACCTCGCAGCAAATAAGTCAAATATATTAAGTAAAGTTCTGACATTTCAGAACTAATAGGATTTGAAGCAGTGTCAGCCTATAGGATACATTTAAAAACAAATATGGAAATAATTGGCTTGAAAAGTCAGAAATGTCTTGAACGATGCGATCTCTTTCTACTGACACCCAAAACTCAGAGGATTTCAAAGTGAATCTCTGGTCACTAATCCCATGGTTAAAGTAGTACACCAAATGACGAGTTTAATACCAGATGCAGCAGTTATACAACATACGTACTTCTAATGCCAAAGAACTCAGATTAACAGACTCATGGACATGAGACAGACTTCATTGTGAATGTTTGAGTTTCTTACATACTTACAGGACTTTTTAATTGCTGTTCAATGGCTAAATAATTCAGAGGATTTTTTTGCAATCATTCTACTACCTCTAGTTGAAGAAGAATGGTTATGTAAGTGCTTACGTGTTCGACCCCAGCCCCCGCCCCTCTTCCCCCCCACCACCACTTCGAAAATGACGTAAGTAAACCCTGAGGTCTCTAATGCCTCCGCTCCGATGCATCCCGATGCCTCTTCCTCCTCCTGCTCTTCTTCACTAGACCATTCACTAGATCATCCTGGGTCTCTGACAGGAACTCAGAGATGTTGGGTAAACATTGTCTTCCATATCCTCTTGTCTCTCAGCAAGCTGCCAGTTATTCCAGCCCCCCCCAGACCCACAAACCAAGGTTTGAGGCCACTGTAAGTATAAACCTGAAATAAGGTAGTATACCAAAGTGAGATACACCAGGGTGCAGTTCTATGGGCGTATGTGAAGCCCTCTGTGACATTGTAAGGACTTTACACATCATATTTGATTAGATTTTATACAAATAGTACCAATCTTTAAGCCATCCATGGATGTATCCGATGATATGCCCACAGTTGCATCCCACACTGTGGTTCACCGCCCGGCACCCTGCATGTCTATGCCCATCTCCCTGGCAAGCTGGCACACAAAGCTGAATCTGATTGGGCAGAGCTGAGATATCAGCCCATGCCCTAGCAACAGGCTTAGCAACAGAGGAAAGAACCTCCAGAACGGCTCAGAACGGGACCAATTAGAACCACAGTCAGACTGTAGACCAGCACCCTGATACTGATAAACAGCACATACTTGGATCTGGAGGTCCATTTGATACCATTTTGCCAAAGCAAATTATGTAAACATACAGTCTTGTCTGTTTAAATTACAATAATTCATATTTCTAGTTTTCCAAGTTATGACAACAAGGCAACCATAGTCTAATTGATTCCCCAAATGGAGGCTGTATTGAGTTTTCTGTGTATTTCTGTGAGTGTGTGCGTGTGCATGTTCTGTATGTTGTGTGTGTGTGTGTTGTGTGTGCATGTTTTGTAAGCTGTGTGTATATGTTGCGTGCCATGTGATGTATATGATGTGTGCCTTGTGTGTTGTGTGCAATGTGTGTTGCTTTTGAGTGCATGGCTTGTGCCTGCACTTTAGAGGGTTATGCAATCCCTGTTATTGTAACATCATAACTTATTCAAAGCAATACTTTAATAGGAGTTGGCATTTGAAAGTTTCATGGGTGATTGTGTGTGTATGTGTGTTCGTACAGCTACACGACACAGCAGTTGTTATTCAGCACCAGATCTGAGCTTTGGGGATTTTGGGGACCACCTCAGGATTGAATTTAACCCCTTGGGGGAGGCCATGGCATGAATGATGATGTGCAACATATTGTTTTTAATCAAAATATGGGCTATTAGTACAAAAGCTTTGCAAAAATGTGCTCCTATCTCCTTTAACCCGACAAACTATTGCAACAGCAGACTGATTGCCTCTAGCGTCTTGACAGCACCTCTGCATGCATGGGGAAGCTCTACCCAGCGATGTTATTGTTTTTGCGTCGCCTTTTAATCCTCCACATCTGCTCGTGACTGCTCCCAGCAGAGGCATGTTGTCTGAGATACTCAACCCGCTCTGCTGTAGCTGTCCTGTCTCGCGTTCGAGGACAATGGAGACAGTCGTCAAGATTGTTGTAAAACTACAGCATGAAATCGGTGTCGCTGTCCAAAGACTCATGGTGCTGAAATCAGCCGTCTTTAAACTTCAGCTCCCTCCCTGTCAACCTGCCCCACCTCGTTGGCTAGCCTACGCAGCATCCAAACAATGAGTCTACCTTAACATTACAGACCAAAGTGTTATCATCTTATTCCTATATTTATATATGTATACACCACACACATAGCAATACAATACAATATTTTGTTCCATTTTGTGAAGAGTAGTACACATGCAATCTCTGTTTTGAATAATTCAAACGTCATCTTAAGAAAATATTTAGAACACAGTTCTGTCTTTTAAACATCAAGACATTGTAATCAGACTGTTTCTTTCAAAATACCATACTTGCCTGGATGTTGCGTGACAATTTCTCCAGTCGCTAAGGATGCGCGCTATGAGTGAAGCACAAAGGGTCCGTTATCCTCTGCGTGCTTGGCGGTTCTGACTGGTGAGCCAGTGCGAGCCTGTGTTGGGTATAGCTGTTCAAGTGCCCAGGACGAACACACATGATTGGACAAGGATGTGTCTCGTATTATACACACACCAATGAACGACGAAGGATACAATATGACTACGGAGCGTTAAAAGTGTGTTACATAACGTAGGCATGTTTATTAGGACATACGCCTCTTTCTGGTTGTCGACTCATGGTTTGCAGCCTAGCGTAACATGTCTGACGTAGCCACCGTGACGCAGTTGTGTAGACTCAACATAACATGGAGATATACAGTCGTATGCAAAAGTTTAGGCACCCCTCTGAGGCTGCATGATAATTTCCTGTCTTCACCAAAAAAGATCAATATAATATTGTAATATTACTTTTCTAGTTAACACTGAGTGCTGGGGTGTTTTCCAGACAAAGATATTTGGTGTAGCAGTATTTAGTTGTGTGAAATTAAATCAAATGTGAAAAAAAGGCTGTGCAAAAGTTTGGGCACCCTTATCATTTATTTGATTTGAATACCTCTGCCTACTAAATGCTGATTAACTGCAACACATAGTTAGTCTGATTAACTCGTTAAGCCTTCAATTACATAAAAAGGTGCATTCAATCATTAGAAAGGGTATTTAAGTTAGCCAATTGCAAGTTTTGCTTCTCTTTGATTCTCCTCTGAACAGTGGCAAAATGGGGGCATCAAAACAGCTATCAAATGATCTAAAAACAAAGATTGTTCAGCAGTATGGTTTAGGGGAAGGCTACAAAAAGTTATCCCGGAGGTTTCAGCTATCAGTTTCCACTGTGAGGAATGTCATTAGGAAATGGAAGGCAACAGGCACAGTTCTTGTTAAGGCCAGAAGTGGCAGGCCAGGAAAAATAACAAAGAGGCAAAGGCGAAGAATGGTCAGAATGGTCAAGGACAACCCTCAGATCACCTCCAAAGAGCTGCAAGGTCATCTTGCTGCAGATGGTGTCACTGTGCATTGCTCGACCATTCAGCGCACATTGCACAGAGAACAGCTGTATGGGAGAGTGATGCGGAAGAAGCCTTTTCTGCACACGCGACACAAAAAGGCTCGCTTGAGGTTTGCCAAACTACATTTGAACAAGCCAGGCTCATTTTGGAACAAAGTACTGTGGACTGATGAGACAAAGATGGAGTTATTCGGTCACAACAAGAGGCGTTACGCATGGAGGCAAAAGAACACAGCATTCCTAGAAAAACACTTGCTGCCCACAGTAAAATTTGGTGGGGGGTCCGTCATGCTGTGGGGCTGTGTGGCTAGTGCAGGAACTGGGAATCTAGTTAAAGTTGAAGGTCGTATGGATTCAACTCAGTACCAGCAAATTCTGGACAATAATGTTCAAGAATCTGTAACAAAGCTGAAGTTACGGCGCAGTTGGGTGTTCCAGCAGGACAACGACCCGAAACATTGCTCCAAATCCACTAAGGCATTTATGCAGAGGAACAACTACAATGTTTTGGAATGGCCATCCCAGTCCCCAGACTTGAATATAATTGAAAATCTATGGGGTGACTTGAAGCGGGCTGTCCACGCTAGGCACCCATCAAACCTTACTCAACTGGAGATGTATTGTAAGGAAGAATGGTCCAAATTACCTCAATCCAGAATCCAGACACTCATCAGAGGATATAAAAAGCGTCTAGAAGCTGTTATTTTTGCAAAAGGAGGCTCTACTAAATATTAATGTGATTTTTCTGTTGGGGTGCCCAAATTTATGCAAGTGTCTAATTCTCTTATGATGCGTATGGCATATTTTCTGTTTATCAAATAAACCTTATTTCACGGCTAAAATATCACTGTCCATGACGTATGTGTATATATATGACAAAGACGTTCCTCATCCAAACGCCCAACATTTTATAGATGAAAGTAATGGAGATTATCAGGGGTGCCCAAACTTTTGCATACGACTGTACATGTCCAAATAGTGCCCCCCCCCCAAACCCCCCCCCTCCCAAAATAAATAAAAAACAAGAAACTGTACACTGCAAAAACTGTAGACTATGACCGTTTTAGATCACCCAGGCCATATGCAGACGTGTTCAAATGTGTTGGTACCCCTCCCAAAAAACGAGGAGTGCACAATTTCACGTAATAACTTGGAACTGACTGAAGTAGTTGGCATCCCCCATTGGTCAATAGAAATCAGACATTTTGATTTTGTTTTCCAACATAAAACAATACACGTACTAGTACTCTAGTTTTGACTCATCTGTCCAAAGGACATTCTCCCAGAAGGATTGTGCTTTGTGAATATGCATTGTCGATTTCACCTGTACCATGCTTGTTTATTATTTTCTTTCTGGTCTCCTCGGACAACTCTCTCCTTTGCTGTCCCTGCTCCATGTTCAGTGTGGTGCACAAGGACACCAAATGGCACGGTGACTATTTTCCTCCATTTAAATAGGCTAACTGACAGATTACAAGATTGGAGACATGTGTGATACCAACTACAGAAATTGGTTTGGAAAATGAATCCTCTTTTCTAAGGGGTACCAATAAATGTGTCCAGGACCTTTGATAATATATTTGTAGAATGAGCAATAATTAATCTATTTTCACAGCTTCTTTGCTTTATTCTATGACATACCAAATACATGCAAGTATACATAATAATGTCATTGACGTATACATCATTTCTTTCAGGAGGAATGAAGCATTATTTCAACGAGCTGTAAGGGTACCAACAAATGTGATCACATCTGTATGTGTGAAGCATTGAGTTGGCATCCCATAATTAAAGCTGACTGTTGTGAAGACCCAGGTTAAAATAAAGATTGTCACCATAGAATGTCTCTTCTCAGGTCCACCAACCTCCTGGAGCATTAACTCTGCTGCCCTCTGCTGGACACTTCCTCTACCCTCATACAATACAGGGACAACTGGTGGAGCTCACACACCGCATTTGATTGCATCTTTACAATGAGACGATGTGGAAAATGAAAAAGGCTAAAACTATGCTTTGTAACTTAATTGGTTAATAGAGGGGTGTTAACTCTGGACTACCTTGAACTTTGTTGTTGACGTTGCTTGTAATGGTCTGGGATAGTCTTCAAAGCTTGCCTTGAGTCCTTCTAGAATCAGTCATTGCCCATATGTGTCTTGTGTCTTGTTGTGGTGGATGTGGTCAAATGTGGTGGATGGTGTAGGCATTTACCATCGCCGATAAGTGTCATGCAGATAGATGTCCAATTTCACTTGAATATGATAAATATCACATTTGATCATTAATAATACAAGACATGAATAACCATTATGCTATAGTCCAATATTAGTAAATCAGACATGACCTTCCATTGGTGATCAATCTAGGTGATTTATAGATCATTGTGCTGTTCTTGGTTCCTGGCGGACTGTGTTGTCTCCGTGACCAGTTCCGTTCATGCAGCTCTGAGACACGAATGTATTTAGATTGTCAGGACACAATTATTACGAACAGTCCATTTGCAACGGACTTTGGAGGGCCTTGGACCGACAGTGTTATATATATGAGCAGTGGTCTTACTTGCAGTCCACATCACCACCAGTAGAGAGCAGTAACGTTTTACAAAAAGAGATGCTTTTGTCAGTTCCCAGAATTAAAGTTCCTGCAGAATCCTGAGCAGAGAGAGCTCTACCAAAGGAATGGAGAAGCACTCTTAGTGCAGCTTATTGGACATATTTGACCTCATGGCTTCTCATAAACAAATATCTATGTTGCTACCCTGACATACAGCCAGTCGGTTGATGATGCGAAGGGTCAGGCACGTCTTGTGTCTAGGTTTCTCTTCGGATCAGTTCAAAGTTATTATTAGTTCAATATTAAGACGAAATATTATATTTAACGTTTTTGAAAAATTAAGAAAAAAAACTGATGACGAGTTTAGGCCTACTTATTTTGTTAAAAAGTAGTCAATACTTTTTTTGTGATCATCCACGTTTTAATCTAGTAGACTAAACATTACCCAGGATTTTATATCAGACTGCTTTCTTGACCTCCAGTTAAAGTTGACCTAATGACCTTTGTCAACATGTTATTGTAGCTTTAAACTTGGGGTCCTGTTGCGTTACTTATGGCTTTGAGAATTGACTCTTTGCCCTAAACGAATGTCTCCTCCGTTTCAACGGCCAAAGAAAGACCGAAGAATAGTTCTCCAATAAGTGGGCTATACTTGTAGCGTCTGAGTGGGCGTGTTTCCCCGGTGATGTAGTCTCCACTCTTGTGAGAAGTCGAGAGCGCGAACGCACCTAAGTCTTGCTCTGACGCGCCGTGTATCCTTGGCTGTTGCAGTTGAAATCGGCTTCGTAGTGGAAGAAGGCTTCGAGACAACTCCGGGACGTTACCACCATGGACGCATTTCGAACCCTAGCGTTATATTTTCTGTTCATCTTAATTCTTTGGAATGTACCATGTTCCCAGTCTGCTGCTATCATATCTCCATCTGTGCCGTGGAGACACAAGGGAACCCGGATCCATCATGACGGACAAAGGTCAACCAAGTTTCTCAAAGAGATATTCACATCCTCTCCTGTTTTGAGCCACCCGCGAGAGGACTTTAAAGACGCTATTGTGCCCCACGATTACATGCTTTCTATATACCGGACTTACTCTGCGGCGGAGAGACTCGGACTTAACGCCAGTTTTTTCCGCTCCTCCAAGTCTGCAAACACCATAACAAGTTTTGTGGACAGAGGAAAAGGTTGGTGTCAGCAACGACGAACAATTAATTAAATTAAGGTTGTGAAGTAGGCCTATTTGATTTACACTGTAATCTGCAATGGATAGTTTTTTGTGTCACATTTTTTGTGACCCTATCATAAAAAATGGCTTCTCTCATATCTGCATATGAATAGCTGTTGACTATGCGGGAAAGCTAAACAGTGTTATTGTTACACCATCTTCTCAATATTAGGCCACGATACGGTGCATGGAGCCCTAAGTTTAGTCACATTGAGAGTAAAATTGCGAAGGTAGAGGAAATATCTCATAATCTCAACAGCTATAAAGTTAGGCCTGCGTAATAGATGCACTCGAACTTTATCGCTTCTTTTGGGAGACGCATTAAGTTTTGTTGCCGCATTCGGGTGTCTTTGTACCCTTGGGACACATTTTAAAGAGCCGTAGAACTACGTCAGTTTTGCAAAGTATTAAGTTATATTGGACTTAAATTGACCCCCAGGTAACACAACAGTAAAACTCTAATTGAAGCCGTCTCAAAATTAAGGTAGTAAATCGTTTTCCCTGGGTCCCCGCGTGCGCCATCTCCATCATATAGCTGCGCGGGGAGACTACCACACTACAATGTACAATGTCAGCTGAAATATAAAAGTTCACTTATACCATAGTTTACGACTAGGTTCAAATGTAGGTGGGTAGCCTATCTGGTCTGCAACAAGGAAGACATGTAACCCGAAAAATATAGTTTAATGATAAGACTATTTGTGCTGAGTGAGAAATTAATTATACTCTGTCCAAGCGATGTATTATAAGCATGGACTGGGCCTATTAAAGAATGGGCCGGTGCTATAGGAGCAGGTGTCTGGCTCAGTCAACTTCGAAACTGAAAAAGTTCAAGGATTCGAGATAAACACATAGCCTGAACGCAAAAAAAACAGCAAGGCTAGTTAATCTTTGGTGGACAAACACAAGTGACATGTTCAAACCATTGTTCGCTTTCCCCTCCCGGATAGTAGGCTACAACCAAGAACTCCAGTTCAGAGAGACAAACTGCAAACTGATCTGATGAACAAGCTTCACTTTCTCCCATCTGAGTTTAATTTGATGTGTCACTGGCTCTGACCCCTCGCTGGACTCTCCGAGGGTTGCTTAGCATCGAGCCGCTGATTGGAGCATTTGAACTGGGTGATCTAATTGAGTGTTCATGTCATATATCAAACACTGTCTATTCTCCCATAATGACCCAGCACAGCCAATGGCAAATCACCAAAAACGACGGGAAGAAAAAAAGAAAGAAAGAGCACTTCCTTCGCTAAGAAGTCTTTGGTTGCTTACTTTTACAGCGCACCTCCCTGCGCGACCGCCACTTTAATTGTGGAAAATTATTTTTCTTCCGTCCTCCCTTCTCAGTGGTGGGCTCTGCTCCGGCACCAGTAAAGCCCGCAGTGTGGAACAAGCCTGGAGTGGTGAACTGCACCATGGAACAGACCTTAATGTAACTAGGCGGCGTTTTACTTTTGGATACTCACCCTCATTTAGTCTACAAAATGCGACGCGTATTTGCGCATCAGTGTTTGTGAGTGCATTGCGTTTAAATTGAAAGCTGGACCAAAACATGATACCTTAGACTTGAAATAAAATTACTCTTAACCCACATGTAGTGTAATAAAGATTTCCATTTGAAAGGTAAATTCTATATCGATTAAAGAGAACAGTATAGGGTGTCTTTTAGATTCGTTTTAGTCGCAAGATCAGACAAGAACAAACCGAATGTATGAAAATTACTTTTGGCCTCAGAAGTAACTCATTAAAACGCAGATGGTGCGCGCTGGCCTCGGCAGCCCCAGTCTCTCTCTCTCTCTCTCTCTCTCTCTCTCTCTCTCTCTCTCTCTCTTACACACACACAAACACACACACAGACAGATACACACACAGCCTACAGATTAAATTTCGAAAGCCCATGCATGTTTTGTAATAGTTTGGATTCAGATGCAAACGAGTAGGCCCAACTGGACACATCACTCTTTATTTTCGGACGAATAACTTTGCAAGTGCACACATGACTTTCTATAAACAAGAGTAATTTGTCCCTAAAAAATAGCATAAAGCGAAAAAAAGTTTAATCTGTTAACGTATTCTTCCTATTAGTATACACATTTTCATTAATTCAGAGATGCGCTCTATAATTTCAACCCAGTGTCAGGCCGAGCACGTTCGAACCGGGAATGTTGTCTTTGGCACAAAGGGATGAAGTATTTTAATGAGGAAAAGCGGAATTCAGAACTGTTAATTATTTGGTGACCTTGTATTCGATTTGTTTGAGGTCATATAAAAAGCAACTAATGCAGGCCATACGTGCAAAGTTTTTGAAACAAACACAAGGTTTCAATCTGGTTTTACTATTAAACTCCGCGGGGTTCCCCAGGGGCAGAGAACTGGCGTACATCCGAATATCTATTCCGAATAACATTTTATTAGGAATCATATCATAACTTATGAGGACTAAAACATGTTTAAACGCACATGGTGAAATTGTGCTGCAAAAACAAGTCATTTTGTAATTTTGAAATCCTTTATGGTTAATGTCATTGACTTGACAAACGGAATAATATGTGAGTCGATATGACCGTAGACTACGTATATATTATTTACCCAAATGCAATAGCATAATTAAGTACATATTTGGTTTGCTTTCTTAGGCTATTTGTCATGCAGTTAAATAGAAAAAGATTGGGCTAAAGGAAAAGTGCCAAACAATTGTGTCTACTCAATTTAATATAAAAAAACAACTGTTGCATTTACGCTTTTTTAGTCTCCTCATGTTTTGCTCAATATTGTATCTCTTAGAGTAGGTCATCATTTGCATGTGTTGGCCTCGACATGGAATAATGCATTAATTGTGTATTGTTCAGCTGAGTGTAGGCGAGACTACAGTGAGTCGCCTCTGCCCCGTTGTGCATGCGGACTCCAGCCACGACATCTGACGGGACACCATGTGTTTTATGCCTCACAACTTTGAAAATACTTTAATACTCTGAAGATACATTCAGTCAAATAATGAATTAGTAGGAGTGGGACAATCATTAAATTGTCTCTTGTTTTACGGGACCAAGCCTATAGAATCAGATGGTGTTGAGCTTTACAAAGAAGTCAAAAACAATACAAAAAATGTGTTGAAAAGAGGCATATGGAGAATGGGATTGAAAACAATATCCTCGCTGAAATGTTGGGTAAGAATAGACCTATAACTATTGAAACATGGTCCCATAATTAATAACAATAACAATATGCCTAAAATGGCCCCTAAAAGTTTATGCATGCCTTGATCGGTCAGCTTTCCGCATGTAGGCCTAGGAAATGTGGATGTTTGCATTTTGTCTGGCATAAATACTGGCCTATTGATCCCACAGTAGGCTACTCCAAAGTAATAATTACAATTGCTTGTTAAACATATGCAATAGGGCTTGAGAAAAATGTAAATGATTGTGATTGTGATGGACAAAATATTTGGTTCATTTCACCACTTCTAAAACGCCAAGAGCTCAGATTAGTTCAACTATCCTCACGAATCTTCATGAGATCTTAACAAAAAGATGTGACACACAAATGTGCACGAGCCTACATTAAAAGTGACAAAACAAAAACGTTTATGCTGACAACAGAAATGTACAAAAAAATCAATATTGCCCTGAACATGCCAGCCGTGAAGTTGATAACCAGATTGGTTTATCTAATTTGACGATGTGTCAGTTGTAGTTTGGCTCAGCTCAAGTTCTGAGTGACCAGTGAACAACAAGAAATAAGGCCAGCGGATCTGGCCTCTCTGTGAGAATGCGAGACACCCCCATTCCACCCTCCCTTCTCCCCTCTGAACACTGTATACTCTAAGTGAATCTGACTGCAATTATTTCTTTTTATCTTGCAGACGATCTCTTGCACTCTCCTTTGCGAAGACAAAAGTATCTGTTTGATGTCTCAACCCTCTCAGACACAGAGGAGCTGGTCGGGGCGGAGTTAAGGATATTTAGGAAAGTGCCCGGGGATTTCCAAACGTCCCCGACAGGTCTCTATGACATCCAATTATCCTCCTGTCGATCAGAGAGTCTGCTGGATTCCAGATCCCTTGATCCCATGGATTCCAGAAAAGCAGGATGGGAGGTTTTGGATGTGTGGGAAATGTTTAAGAGCCGACCCCCCTCTGGCCAGGGCAGCCAGCTTTGTCTCCAACTCAAGGTCACGCTGGGCAAATCAAAAACGGAAATCGACCTGAAACAGTTAGGATTCGACAGAGCCAATCGAAGCCAACAAGAGAAAGCTATACTGGTGGTGTACACCAGGTCAAAGAAAAGAGAGAACCTGTTTAACGAAATGAAGGAGAAGATCAAGTCGCGCGGTTCGGGGCGGTTAGAGGAGGAGAAGGGCGTGCAGTTGAAAGCGCGCCGCAGACGGAGGACAGCGCTCAATAACAGACACGGAAAGAGACACGGCAAAAAGTCAAAATCAAGATGCAGCAAAAAGGCACTGCACGTGAACTTCAAAGAGCTCGGTTGGGACGACTGGATCATCGCTCCGTTGGATTACGAGGCGTACCACTGCGAGGGCGTTTGTGACTTCCCCCTGAGGTCGCACCTAGAGCCAACCAACCACGCCATCATTCAAACTCTTATGAATTCCATGGACCCCAACAGCACACCTCCCAGCTGCTGTGTGCCCACCAAGCTCAGTCCCATCAGCATTCTGTACATAGACTCGGGTAACAATGTTGTGTACAAACAATACGAGGATATGGTGGTGGAGCAGTGCGGTTGCAGGTAGCGCCCCGCTTTGACCTCAATCTTGAGATCTCAACTCAAATCAAAGATGGGTCATGAAGTCCCGATGGACACATGAGAGTTTGGCAAAGCTTTTTTTTAAATGCAGGACCGTGTGTTTGTCATATATGGGCCTACAATGTGGCGCGTAATCTTTATTCAAAAGGGATCCGAAAGGCAATATTTGCAATATTTATTTGGCAATTTCAAACTCATAACAACCACACCACGGTTGCGTTAAATGGCTTAATCGTGTGCGTAAATCCGACACGCTTATTATTCCACCATCCAACAAATATATACATCGACAATAGCCTGTTGTTTGCAAGTCCTAGATAGCGGCGACCTTGCGCTACCACGCATCCTTTGGGCAACATGCTGGACCAAAAAGAAAAGCACAGCAAGCGGCCTGAAAGAGGTTCAGAGACGCACCTGTTTGGACCGGGGATGGAGAACACGGGACAGTCTGTTGTGCATTGTTGTTTCTCGGACAAGGACTCATTTGGGTGTCTCCATAATTGCTCTGGCCCAGCTGGAGCTATTGCGCTCTCTTGATGCGTTATCAATAGGCTCTCGAGGCCGTCCGTCGAGAAGGTGATCGTTATCTACCAAACACAGAGATATAGTGGGAAGATGGGAAAGTGCGCGAGAGGGGTGAGAAATTTATAGAGAAAGAGAAATGCGGTGGGATTGCGAGAACATTTCCCTATAAGCGCGGTATGCATCTACCGAGTGCAGCGCGCGCTCACCTTGCACCGACGGAGTTAAACGAATGCAAGATGTGCGTGTGATGTGGACTTAAAGGTGCGTGTGTGAGAGGGAGACATGAACCCGGGGCTAGAGACGATTATTATAAATGTTGACTGTACGGACACGGGCCATGTCCTGTCTGCTCGTGAACACTGTGTTTTGGATCCGGTTGCAAACGGCACCGAGGGACTCAAGGAAACATCAGCCTCATTATCAAGGCGAACTTATGCTCAAATCTGCATCTTTACGAAATGCACTTCACAACTGACTGCGTAAATGTCGATAAGTCAGGAAGAAAGTTGTTATATTTCTGCGTTAAACTGACAAGAACAAACGATTTGATATTTAAATGCACATTAGCTTGGAATGCACTGCTGTTCGTTATTTGATATGTAAATATTTGTATAGTCAAAAACTATACAAGTGCAACAAATGGAGAAATGAGAAAAAGGCATTTCTTTGTAAATATACAAATGCACTCAAATCGTTATAATTTCTATTCTATAATTATTTTATTATTTGTGATGTACAGAGTTTCATGATAATCATATAATTCCTACATTGATAAGAGTAATTTAAGTTGTGTTTAATATGTTTGCAAAGGGTGGAATACCATTATTGATGTCTACCTCATATTAGAGTTCTAGGTTCTGAGTTTTGAGGTGCATTCAATTAGAGGGTTCAGTTCTTTTACAATGATATATAAAATCATATGTTTATACATATATTAATGGATACTATTCCACACCATTACTGTACTAATAAAATGCAAACAAATCCTCCCCTTTCTCTTCTCATGACTAAGTCTCCAAAACGTTTACCAAAACCAGAGAGAGAAAGATATAGAACATGCCATAGAGAAAGAGAGAGATAGAGAGTCCGTCAGTGGAGTTACACACATCCAGCAGATTAGAGACGTGTGATGACCATTATGTTATTGGGCGAATCACCTTTTGGTTTATTAAATCGTTACTTTGAGTCTGGTTCCGTTTTTTTCCCCGGCCCCAACCTTCCTCAGGGTGGTGCAGAATAAAGGGCTAGGAATGTCCCCTTCTATCTGAGGATTAACTGTTGATACATAACTTGTTTTCTATCCTCAAAGTCTGTACGTGTATAGCCGAGACCTGAGATCGTGTTTGCATAATGTGCTTTGAATCCGATCTACAGTCTGCGATTCCCGTGTTCCCAGATCACATTGAACTAACAATGACACATTCTATATGTAGCTATTCAAGTGTTGAATAAGTATTCAATAGCGTATGTGTTCTCTGATGCAGCAGTAGAGGAGATCCCTGGGGCTTCCTTCCTCTTCCAGGTCAGCACTGGAGGAGGTGGGACTGGACTGGGTGGGCTCTCTGGACCTTGGGAACCAAACAAAATCGCTACAATCTCAGTGTTATGATTCGGGACATGATCAACTGTGAGTGTGTGTGTGTTTGGGGATAGGGTGGGGCCCTGAAGACGGACCCTGCAGATTTCTAATGGACACAGAAGCTTGGTGCTTCACTGCTTCTACACGTGTCCACAGACTGGGGTGTTAAGAAACACAAGTAGCAAAATATATAATATGTGAAGATAACATATATATGCTTGTGTACAGCTCTGCCCAAATTAACCTGGTAACGTGGTGACCAACCCTTGTTCTGGAAGGTTCTTACAGATTTAATGCGTGCTGATCATCAGGTTGAAGGCCAGGGTAGGTATCAACTGGGAGCTGTAACACACAAGGTTAAGAAGTTCAACCACTCAAAAATGAGTTCCATATCACATTCACACGTGCTTGTGTCCACTGGACTGCTCTTCTCCTCACAGGCCATACTGTAAAGTCCTCCTAGATCCTTCTAGATCATCTGATGGGTGTTTATGAAAAGTAAACATTGTGTGATCTTGTCCCTCCAACTGATTGGTTTCTTTTGTAACAAACGGTACCTTCTAAGATGGACTGATTGGACGCGACAGCAAGGCTACAGCCCTGATGCCTCAGTGTTCTTATAGCATGTAAACAGTCCGGGCTTTCTCCCATCACAGACAATGAGTGTCATTGTTCCCAGCACGGCTGGCTCAGTAGTGCTCCGTACACTGTAAACATATGGTGGCCATCCTAGTAGGAGGAACAGACATAGGCTGTCACTGATATGGTTCTGCGTGTATAGGGAACCACAGCTATTTCCCAATGAATTAGCCCGCCCGGGTCAAGTTGACTTAACACTTTAATGTTTCCCAATCTGGGGATGCAGAGGCAGATTGAAAGCAGGGATTGCTTCCATATAGACTGTCGACCTTGGCCTGGAAACAATTAGGAAATGGCTTTGAAATGTTAGATGGTGGTCAGGCTCTGGTACAGTATCATGTCACTCCCCACATGTTTGCAAGGGGAAACACAGGATGCTAAGTGCACTCTTTAGCCGCCCCAGCAAATGAGTGACACAACAAGCGGTCCCCTGGGGGCCTGGCCAAATGACCCTTCTGGCTGGGGCCTTGGATCTGAGGGCAGCACCAGTCTGCTGAAGCTACTAGCTAATGCTAGCTAGCTGGCCCCCTTTGTATATGACAGGGAGGATCCTACAGCAAAGTCAAGTACTTGCTAAGGCTAACTAGCTAACCCTCTCTGTGTGTGACATGAACGTATCCTACAGCAAAGGCAGGTACATGTAAGGCCAAGCCTGGGCAGGTGGGATGACACTATAGTGCGGTCTGGTACAAGATCTGACCACATTGCATGTCTGTCTAGTGAACACATTTCTTTGTTACTGTAATAAGGACAGAAAATAACTGACTAACAGAATGGAATCTTTGTTCCGTTTCGATTACTCACCCCGCAGTAGATTATTGCACAAAGTCTCTCCATCATAGTCTCCCATCTGTGATTCGATCTGTTTATTTGAGGAATTCTCTCGAAAAGTTTTGTTTAACCAAATTTCTGTTGGCAAAAGGACAAGTCCCCTTTCATCATCAGAAATGTGGAGAATGTTTAACCAAAACACTTCTGACACCGTGTTGCTGTGTTCTGAGTGTCCTCTCTGTGTTCCGGGGGCTTACTCAAGATCTACAGCGAGTCTCTCCAAGTGGAAAGACCGGGAGTCTCTCCAAAGTTTAGAAACACTACTTGGCTCCTGCAGAGACAGGAACCCTCCCCACACTTAACCCCGCCGTTATCAGTGATGTCCTCATCAGCTGCAGCCGGGAGATAAATCAAACTGATCCCTCCGACAGCCAGGGCTTCTCAGCGAGCAGACGGTGAAAATGGGGGCCGGGGGAAATTGATGGTGAGGACCTCAGCCTCACAGAGGGATCACCAGAGCGGCTGAGAGCTGGATCGCTCTGAGATCTGGGATCTTGGAAGCCACCAAGGCCTGAACTCATGCTGACCAAGACTCTATTGATGACATTGAATAGGAATTTCTTTATCACGGATTTCCAGGGTCTGTTTTTCCTCGCTTAGATTTGGGATTTATCTCTGGAGAGAGTCCCCATCTCAGACACCGCCGGCTGTTTGTAGGCTCGTTCCCCGGCATGATCATGACCTTCCCTCCAGAACAGAGCAACAGAGCAAGGTTCTCTCTACATGAGCTAACAAAGAGAGCCCCAGAGTATGCACACACACACGCACACACACCACACACACACACACACACACAAGTGCAATGTGTAACAGAAGGATAGCGGGTCAGAAGGAGCAGATGTTCAAACTGATCAGTCCAGCCTGACCAGTCCAGCCTGACCGATACAGACTGACCAGTCCACTCTGACCTTTCCAGACTGACCAGCCCGTGCTGAGCCCCCTGTTCAGGACAGAATGTCCAGGGCTGTTCCCAGCACGTCACCCCCTGGCCTGGCTCTCTAAGCCAGCAGGCAGTGTACTTTTCAAACAGCTCAGTCTCCTCTCAGTAGAGTGGCCAGGCCTAAGTGAGTTAGCTCCAGAGCACCTTTACCCACCATAGAATACCCCAGAACACCCTCGTCAAAGTTTTCAAACCAGCCCATCCTGCCAACTAAATCATGAATACAAAGTTATATGTACTGATGATTGCTCAGAATGTAATGCCTGTTTTTTCTGATTCAGCCACGATGACAACAGAATATGACACTTCAAAGTACACATGCAGGTATTGTACCTCAGATTGGGTACTCATAAATGGGTTCAAATTAAATATGTATACATTGTTACCAAGCCAGCTATTACCTTCTCTATTACAAATGGGGAAGGAGGGGTGCCGGGCCGGGGTGCGGTGCTGAAGAAGGGAAGAAAGGAACGCAAGGAGGAAAGGGAGGGGAGGAGGTTATGCTTACAAATACAATATTCTAACCAAACACAGGGTATTATAAGGGTGATGAATGTCCACTGGGTACCTGTCTGGTCCGGCTAGCTAACTCCTCTCTCTGTTTATTTTTGAAAGGAATGTTTGAGGTTGACCTTTCACCTCCTCTCATCCGTTATTTGCTCCCCTGGTCTGCGTCTGTGCTGCTAACCTGCGGCTCGGCACACACCGGCACTTCCTCATGGAGACACTCCACACACCCACAGTCCAGCTGATAGTCCTCACTGTGTGCTCACAGTCAATTGGCTCCTTTACTGCGTAGAACCCTGGCATCTCTGCAGTGTGTCTGTGTGTGTGTGTGTGTGTGCTTTTCTGTTAGAGAGTCTGAATGTGTTAGGAGACCAAAGTAAATTTGCTCGGCAACTGTGACAATGCATTTGTTTGGGGCTAGACCTAGGACATGACCCCCTCCCCCCTCCCCCCTCCCCCCTCCCCCCTCCCCCCTCCCCCCTCCCCCCTCCCCCCTCCCCCCTCCCCCCTCCCCCCTCCCCCCTCCCCCCTCCCCCCTCCCCCCTCCCCCCTCCCCCCTCCCCCCTTTCACTGGATATCTGTAGAAAGGGAGAGGGAGGAGGGAAAGGAACATGGAGAGAGGAGGAGAGGAGGGGGCAAGGAAGAAAGGAGAGAGATGAGGAGGAGGGAAAGGAACGCGGAGGGAGGAGGAGACGACAGAGAGAGTAGAGGATGAGAGGAGGGAGGTTTACACACATCATTCTTGGGTCTTGGTGGTGAACCAATACCTCATGCTCTGTGTAGCCAGGCTGTGGCCAAACACAGCATACTCTTCATAATCAGGAGTAGTACTGTTCTTCTATAATATTGATGCAGCTGACCAGGTGGGAAGCTGGTGTGTCAAACATAAGATGTCTCCCACAACCATGTGACACTGTTAGACCTGTTGTCTTGAGTCGGCAACATGATACACAGAGATAAACACACATGGGTCAGTGGCAAGTGGTGTGTGTTTGTGTGTGAGTGTGTGTGTGAGTGAGTCTGGATGGGAGTTCTGGAGTGTCTGACGGATAGTGATAGGGAGGGGTTGAGGGATGTAGGTGTGGTGGGGGGTGAGGGGGGGGGTGAGGTGGTTCGGGGGGGGAAGGAGGGAGGTTGGAGGGGCAGGAAGATGTGATGGACAACCCCGCAGCCCGGCTGATGCAGAGCTTTCACTTAAAAATGGTGCCTGGCCTTCCTCAAAAGGTCAGAGCCCAGAGCCCAGTCACACTGTATTAATCATGAGGCAGGGGCATGAGGCTGGGGCAGCAGCTTACCTGGCTAGCGTTTCAAACAGGCCGGCCAGCGCTCCTCTCATCCTCCCTATTATCTCTGATGAGCAGGTGTGGAAGACACAGCGGCCCGGGCCGGCCCAGGAAAGATCACACATCAATAATGCAGACCTCCAGACAGGTCTGGCTGGGAGGAGCGGGGGCAGGATACACGCAACAGGTCAGCTGTGACACACACACACACACACAGTCACACGCTCACAAGCACATACACAAGCAGAAACACACACACACACACAGTCAGACACTCACAAGCACATACACAAGCAGAAACACACACACACCACACACACACAGTCAGACACTCACAAGCACATACACAAACAGAAACACACACAGTCACACACTGACAAGCACATACACAAACAGAAACAAACACACACACACACACACACACACACACACACACATGCGAAACTTACGCATGTACACACACACACACACACACACACACACACACACACATGCGAAACTTACGCATGTACACACGCACACAGACACACACACAAAAACACACACAGCCTGCTGTGATGGTGTATTCAGGGAATAACGGCCTGTGTTTTTGTCACCCGGGCATGCTGATCATAAGGATGTGAGAGTTGAATGCATGGCTGTTGTAGAGCAGATATACTGTTGGAAGCTTGAGAGCACACTCACACCACACACACACACACACACACACACACACACACACACACACACACACACACACACACACACCTACTGCATTGAGTACAAAAGAGGGTAAAAGGCTTGCTGCTGTCCCAGCCCCCTCATGGTAATTAGCCCATTAGACGTTGTTGGCGGATGGAGCTGTTGCAGATGTTTTATGATGGGGCTCTTTGCATTGGGTCCTCACGATGAGGAACTAATTTATGGTGCAACTCAGTCCTTCTTTCAGGAATGCAGTCCCCTCCCCACACACACACACACACACAGCGCTTCACTCCGCACACACACTCAGACACACACTCATGAGTGGGAAGCTCCAGAGGGGTTTTAGACTTCTGTGTGAGTCAAATGTTTCAGTCAACAGTTTTACTGCAGTGTACTTGTGTTGTATTGTTTAGCTGAGTGGTTCTCTCTTCCTGGCCTCCCACTTCTGTGGCCTGATTCTGGGCCTGTAGCTGGGGCCTGGGGCTGGGGGTGGACCTGTTACTGGGCCTCTAGTTGGGGCTGGGGGTGGACCTGAGGCTGGGCCTGGGGCTGGGGGTGGGACTGGGGCCTGGGGCTGGGATGGAGAGGGTTTTCTGGGGTGAGGCCTTCGCATAAGTCCCTGGTTTGTGGAAATAATGAAGGCCCAGAGTCAAACCATGTGTGACACTTTCTCACCAAACGTTATCCTACTGAAACCAATCATCAGCACAGCCGCATTGAGGGCACTGTAAATACGACTTGGCTTTTCCCAATGAATCTTGTGTATATTCTGTGAGGGGTTTGATGTGTCGGAGCCTCCAGTTGTGGTCTGTCCTCTGGGCCTGTTTTGGTGTGGTTCCCCCCACAGTCTGCCTGGAAATCACATGTACAGTTTGGTACAACTTTTATGCCTAAGAAAAATATTGGTCATAAATTGGTAGATGAACAGATGCGGTAATTACAGGGAACGGGACCCGAGAATTTCCCCTCCGAGTCGCGCTGCCGCTGCAATTATTGAGGTTAACGAAAGGTGAGGACGGCAGGGACTCGAGGGCTTCAAAGCGCCCCGCGTATTTTAAGACTCTGGTGCGCGTATTTTAAGGCTGGTGCGTGTCACAGATAGTTCTGGACGGAGGGCAGACGGAGGAGACTTGTCAGGTACGAGTCTCTTAACGAGCCCGGTCGGGAGAGGAGCGGCGCTCGTGAATGATTAACCGCGGAGAGACAAAGAGCCCGTGTGGTCAGACCCGGGAGAGCGGAGGACGCAAGGCCATGGCGACCCAAACCCCGCCCCCCTCTCCCTGCATCGTGTCACACACACACACACACACGTCCCAAAGACACTTCTGACGCCTCACCGGTCCAGAATTCGTTCGACCAATGATTGATTTTTCCCATTGTTGCCAGGGATGTTCTAGATGAGTGTTTGGGACTACGGCTGTGGGACTCCAGCTCAAACATGAGTCATAGCAACGACGGCCAGGCCCTATGGCGGAGTCTCAAAAGGCCACAGGAGAGTTTCAAGGCACTGTCACTTCCAGCATGACTCGGTATGGCTCCTGTCCTTCACAAGGGGGAGCTTCGTCTCAGCTCCTCACTCGGGCATAAATCCCCCTTCCTCAGGCATGGAGGAATGGAGAGAGCTGTGTTTGACCAGATGGGACTTTATCAGTGCTGCCTTTCCCCGGCTCGTGTGCCCCCCTCACATCTCTCGGCTCGAGCACCCTGGAAAAAAAAGGGAGCTCTCACACCATATTTTCTGTTTGCTGGAAGTCTGACCTCCTTGTGAACTGCGGTGGAGAGAAAAGGCACTTTCAGCCGGGGCATCAGATGGCTGTAACCATACGCCTTTCAACTGATACAAAGGTGGGGTGTAGGGCGGGCGGGGTGTGTGTGTGTGTGTGTGTGTGGGAGGGGAGGGGAGGGGTGCACTGGAGTGGGGGGGGGGTGCACTGGGGTGAAAAGGAAAGTGCCGCCGTGCTGCATCTTTTTGTGCTCGTTAAGTGGTAGGAGGGGGAGGGGGAGAGGGGCGGGGGGAGGCAGTGGTAAAGTGGTGGTGGTTTAGGGTCGGCAGGGTGGGAGTGGGGGGGTCGGGGGGGGAGGGGGGGGGGCAGGGGGGTCACTGTTGGCTGGACGTGCTGAGGAACACAGGAGGACACAAGAGAGGGTCTGACTGACTGTTGAGATGGACCCTTCTTCATGGATGAGTGCAATGAGCAAACAGCATTCCTCTCTCTTTTTTTCTGTGGCCTCTGTGTGTGTTGGTGTTAATGTGTGTGTGTGTGTGTGTGTGCGTTAGCGCCGGTTACCGTGTGTGTGTGTTAGCAGGTGTGTGTGTGTGTGTGTGAAGATGTTTTGGTCAGTATCTGATGACTGGTGTGTTCCACTTGACCCTGATCCCACTGAGGCTTGACTGACAGACCTTCTCTGATGTCTGTCAGTGTGTGTGTGTGTGTGTGTGTGTGTGTGTGTGTGTGTGTGTGTGTGTGTGTGTGTGTGTGTGTGTGTGTGTGTGTGTGTGGTGTGTGTGTGCGCGCGCGTGTGTGTGTGTGTGTCTCTGTGTGTGGACGAGTATGTGTGTGTGCACGTCTCGTCTCGTCACGTCACGTTCTCCATTCCATTTCATAAACACAAACTAACTCATTCAAGTTGTTCAAATGATCGAATCTCACTGGATAGAGGACACGTTGCGTCAGTATCGATATCAAAGAGCGGCTCTGGTTTGTCTGATTCCGACTCTGGGGTGTGGAAGTGAAGAGGGCTCTCCTCCCAGCACGAGGAGGAGGAACACACAGAGATGATGAACACGCCACAGACTAATGATTTGCAGCCCTATTACGTCTCTCCCTGTAATCTAGCTGCTGCTAACAGTAGATATGGGGATCCTCTCTGTTCTGGCTGAGGTGGGGGGAGGTGGGATGGCAGGAAGCAGGAACGTACAGAAGCAACATTAATTCATTCCTCTCTCGGCTCTTTGAAGAGCAGCGGCCGCTATGACAGCCTAAACGTTTCCAGAGATGTCACATTTCCACGGAAATCTGAAAAGGCTCGAGCAAGCACTCATCCTTTCATGTTTGATCCCGCGTTCGAGATTCTATGATAAACAGACTGCCTGTCTGTTTGCCTGCCTGCCTGCCTGTTTGCATGCATGCCTGTCTTCCCGCCTGCCTGTCTTCCTGTCTTGCCGGTCTGCATGCCTTCTGGCCTGCCTTTCTGCCTGTCTACCTGACTGTCTGCCTGTCTGTCTGATCTTCCATTCTGCCTGCCTGCCTGCTCACCTGCCTGTCTGTCACTCTACCTGTCTGCCTGTCTGTTTGTTTGTTGCTCTGCCTTCTGCTTCTCCCGACCCGCCGCAGGATCCAGATGCCATCGCAAATGAACTCTTTGTGTTTCTTTCGGAGGGCAGGAAACTCAAGTCGGAATTAAGTTCCCGAGTTTCTCTTCAAGCGTCTAGGATTGCAGGGATATTGCACCGAATCAGATTAATTTGGGACAACTTTCCTGTCCCCCCCCACCACCCCCCCCGGCCGCCCCCCTCCCTGCCTGCTGGCCCGGACCCCCCCGCCTCTCACCCCCAGGACTGACATTGAACAGATGCTGAGAGCCTGCACTCCCACCACCACCCATGTCAACCTATGGACCACCAGGCTGCTAAAAGAAGTACAGACATCTCAAGGTTTTTAATACCTTGACTTGACACATTTGTACATAACTTTTTCTTTTTTTTATGCATACGAATGACGGAAATGACTACAAATTTGAAATGTGTCGTTTGGTCGATCGATTTCATTTGAATCACTTCAGATCAGCGAACCCCCCCCCTCTCTCTCTTTCTTTCTCTGTCTTTCTCTTTCGTTCTCGTTCTGTCGGTCCCTTGGCCGTCCCCCCCTGCTCCCCCCAGACCAGACAGGGTATTCAGAGTTTCACTGCTGTGCTGAGGAGTTGTAAAGACCTAGATGTGAACACGGATCACGCCAAGCTGAACTCTGGAGAAACAGGCAGTAAAGTCAGCTGAACTCTGCTTGAAAAAAAACCCCATGGAAAACAAGCCATAAAGTCGAGGCGAACTGAAGCAAGGGAGAAAAGGGATAAAATCAAACTCTCGTAAAACCCAAATCATAAAAATACCAAAACAGTAGTGAACCATCTTTTCATTATTCTTAATAGGAGCCCTAAACAAGTGTGCTCTATAGTGACTTAGGTTTCCCAGTATAAGTTCCTCTGTACCCTACTGTGTCCTGTCCAACCGGGAGAGTTAACTCATGGTTACATAGAGCATGCTTCGATGCTTTCCTACAGACGGCATCGGGCCGAGAGGAGTGGACGTCCGACGCGCAGGAATGTGGAATACCAAATGAAGACGCGCACATGCAAGCTCACTTTCCTCCCGAACGCAGGAGACACGGCTCTCTCTCCTTGATCTCCCTCCGTTCCATCTCCTCCGCACGCCTCTCTCCTCTCCGTCCCTCTCCTCTTCCTGCCGGGAGGAACGAGGGATGAGGAGCAGGAGAAAAGGGGGTGGGGGGGAGGGATGAAGGGAGGTGAGGAAGAAGCGTTAAAAGGAGGGATGACAGAGGGAGGGATGCAGAGATGGTGGAGGGCAAACAGAGGCAGGAGAGAGGTGCGGAGAACATGATTTGAAGGATGTGTCAGCTGATGACTTCAGCCGGTTGATGTGTTTTGTCCATTCTTCGATAGCAACGTCGCGTCGACGATGATTTACCCTTCCGTCACGAGGTCTTGACCCGGGGGCGACCTGGGAGAAGCAGCGAGCGGAGAGTTGGCCACGTTTACTCGTACCGCCTGCAAACAGAGCGTTTAGTACGCAAACAGAACAAGTGTTTTACACTGAAAACCCTCTCCTGCTCACATTCTGGCGTGCATAAAAAGCACAGCTCCGAAACAAAACGCCTCGCTCGAACACTGGACGACCGGGCGTCTTAGAAACAGAGTCTAACAGAGCGTACAAAAGCTCGGGGGCTCCTCAGCTGGGTCAATAAAAGGCAGGATTTACAGACATGTCGATTTTACGGCCTCGCTGCTCGAGGACCGACGCTATCCACACGGAGCTCGCACACATTAACAGGCTCACGTGTTTATGCTGTGTCAGTCGGCCTGCCGGCACGGCCATCTGGGGAGGAGGGGAGAAGGGACCCCGAGTCGCGAGGAAGCAGGGGGATGGAGGAGGTGGAGGAGATGGAGGGAGATGGAGGAGATGGAGGAGATGGAGGGGATGGAGGAGATGGAGGGGATGGAGGAGATGGAGGAGATGGAGGAGATGGAGGAGATGGAGGAGATGGAGGGGATGGAGGAGATGGAGGGGATTGAGGAGATGGAGGGCGATGGAGGAGATGGAGGGGAGGGAGGAGGTGGAGGGGATGGAGGAGATGGAGGAGATGGAGGGATGGCGGGGACTGGAGGAGCTGGAGGGACTGGAGGAGATGGAGGAGATGGAGGCGATGGCGGGCTGGAGGAGCTGGAGGAGATGGAGGAGATGGAGGAGATGGAGGAGCTGGCGGAGATGGAGGAGCGGGAGGAGCTGGCGGGGATGGAGGCGATGGAGGGGATGGCGGAGATGGAGGGGATGGAGGACTGGAGGGGAGGGAGGAGGTGGAGGGGATGGAGGGATGGAAGGAGGGATGCAGAGCAGTTCCGCGCGGGTCAGACGTACCAGGGCGGACGCTGGTTGTTTCAGAGAACTCTCGAGCTCAGATGAATGCGTCTCCCTGGGAGAACCAGCCGGGGGGCTGTGGTATGCCCCGCACAGACACACAGGGTTTTGTGCTCTCCACCAATCAAGTCGTGACGCAAAGTTATGTCATCTGGGATGAGAGAAAGCGAAGTTGGGGATTTGGTTTTGACCAGAGGTGGGAGTTGGGGGTTGATGGTGGTGGTGGGGGGGGTCTGGGGGGTTGGTGGGGGGTACTTCTTAGCCAGACACTAGGTTGAATAAATAAACCCGGAAACATTAAAAGCCCTTTTCCCCTTCACCTCTGACCCTCTGCATTAGCCAGTGTAAACAGACACGCA
Organism: Mallotus villosus; assembly: GCA_903064625.1. Lineage (NCBI taxonomy): Eukaryota > Metazoa > Chordata > Actinopteri > Osmeriformes > Salangidae > Mallotus > Mallotus villosus. The sequence goes on along the minus strand of CAEFZP010000397.1, from coordinate 5,654 downwards.
GACGTTTAGACACAGCCGAGCCCGACACTGTGCTACACACTGCACGCACACCGCCAACCTCCCTGTGTGTGTGCGCGCGGGCGGGAGAGAGAGAGAGAGTGTGTGAGAGTGTGTGCGAGTGTGCGAGAGAGCACCGGGTCACGAGTAAAGCAACACAGAATATTTATGGGCAACAGCAGGATTTTCTCTGCAGTTTTTCCTCTGGCACCCCCACCACCCCCCGCCCCAACACACACAAACACACACACCCGGACTCAGAGAAGTTTGCAAGTATGATTCGGTGTTCCCTCTGGTCCCTGTGGAGGTTGTGACGGAGCCCGGGCAGTGCCTCATGTCGGTGGGGAGAGGAAGGAGGGGTTTCTGGTGGACGCAGCCCCTCGGGGCAGCAGCCTGGGTGGCCTGGAGGGGTGCGTTGTGGCCGGGGGGGGGGTGGGGGGGGACTGGGAGCAGTCAGCTCCGCCCGACCTGTGTGGAGGTGACAGGAGAGGCCAGGGCAGGAACTAAGGCTGACACGTAGAGCTAGACTAGAGCATGGGCACACGCACGCGCGCACTCATACCCACACACATCCACATGTACATACACACTCACACACACACACACACACACACACGCTCACTCCGTACAAAATCCACCGTCCCACAGTGGGGCACGGGTCGTCATTAGCAAGACTTTCCTTGACAACGTCTGCGTCGAGCGCGTAAACAAACAAACCCAGGTTGCGCATGACGAGGCCTCGTCTCGATTTACTGGAAACGACTTTCCCCCGAAACCTCCGCCTCGTAAAAGCCCATACCTGCGACGACCGCAGAGAGAGGCGGGAAACACACTTCTGTTCCCGCTCTGCGCTCGTCCAGTTCACGTGCGTGTCTGCGTTTGGTCCGCGTCGGCGCGTCCGGTCGACGCGTGTTTGTGCGCAGGCCGCCCCCCCCCTTCTCGCTTGTGTCTGTGCTTCTCTCTCTCTCTCTGCTTTTGTGTGTGTGTGTGTCTTTGTGTGCGTGCGTGTGCGCGTGTGTTTGTGTGCATGTGACCTGCATTATCCCCCTTGACTTTGGTTACAGAGCGGTCCAGGTCTCAGAGTGAATAGCAGAGCCCTCGGGCAGGCAGCAGGAGGCTCTACACTTAGTTTCCTGTAAAGCATACCTCTGCTCTCCACATCCTAATTAATCTGAAGGGCATGCCCAAGATCCCTATAAAATCATACAAGACTATACCAATTTCCTGGTAGCTTGCTCGCTACATGTGCTTCTAGTTCCTCCGTGTGAGGAGCGCCCGGTCTGCGGGCCCGCGATGATTTATGCCCTCCTCCTCTCCTCTCCAGCCCTCCTCCTTTCTTTCTCCTGCCCTCCTCCTCCTCCCCGTCCTCTCCCTCCTGTCCTCTCTCCCGTGTCCTCCCTCCCGTCCTCCTCCTCTCCCGGTGTCCTTCCCCGTCCTCTCCTCTCCCGGTGTCCTTCTCTCCCGTCCTCCTCTCCTGCTCCTGCTCCTCTCCCTGTCCTCCTCCTCTCGTGTTCTCCTCTCTTTTCCATCCCTCCTCTTCTCCTGCCCTCCTCCTCCTCTCGTCTCCTCCTCCTCAGCCCTCCTTTCCTGCTCCTCGCCGAAGGATACCCACCTCTTCCTGCCCTCCTTTTGTCTCCTGCTTTCCTCCCCTACTCAGAATGATTGGAGAGCGACATGAAACAGAGAGATTATATTTTCTGTCCATTTTCCACAACATGTAGAGGTCATGCAGAGCAGAAACATATGGCTGCTTTAACTAGAGTGGTTCAGTCGTGGGATAGAGCTGGCAGAGCAGGATTAGGTTAGTGGGATGTGTGTGTGAGTGTGTGTGTGTGTGTGTGTGTGTTGGTGCTGTTCAAGAGGGCATGTGTGTTTGGTTTTTGAGCGTGTGCCACTGAATGCCCACCTATTGAAAGTGTGTATTTGGAGTGTGCGTTTGCGTACGACGTATGTATGTGTCTGTTACATGAGTGCGTGTGCGTGTGTGTACGTGTGTGTGCACTTTGCTGTGTCAGGGTGTGGCGGTGTGTGCAATCAGTGTTTTAACATGAAGTCAGGCAGATCTGAGCCCCTCAGTAACTCTATATCAACTCATAAACACATGCAGCCACACACACACACACACACAATTATCTTTCAGCCCAGTGATTCGCTTTAGTCAACTGATCAAAACAAGTTGAGGATGTGCTGTGGTAGCAGACGAAAAGCATCCCGCAAACACATGTTCTAAATCTGTGGCCTTCTGCAAGCTCAACAGGACTCCATTCACTGCAGCGACTGTCAGCACAGTACCGTCCTGACATATCCATGGTGTTAATGAGGACCATGGTCAATTCAGGTTTAGGGGGTCTTCTGACAGGCCAGAATGAATCACCTCTCTCTCTATCTCTTTCTCTCTTTTCTCTCTCTTGTTTCAGCACTCTCTCTCGTTCTCTCTCTCTCTCTCTCTCCTCTCTCTCTCTCTCGCTCTCTCTCTCTCTCTCTCTCTCTCTCTCTTTCTCACAAACACACACATACATCCACCCATATACACACTCTCTCTTTCTTTCCTCTCTCTGTCCTGGTCCTTTACATAGACCAGGTCCCCTGCTTGCCTGGGAATGTGTGTGAGTCACAGCCTCTCTCTCTCTCTCTGTCCAGGACCGCCCCGGGCCCCCCCCCCTCCCTCCCTCCCTCTGATGGCCCCCCCAAGGACCTATTCTATCAAACCCCCATATATCTACTAATTAACTCTAACCGATGACTTTATGCAATAGTTGTGTTTTACTGTCTCCTTTAAATGCTATTTATCATCTGGAGGGTGGGGGGGGGCGGAGGGAGGGGGGGGGGCAGGTCTGGAGGGTCCCCTCCCTCGTACGGACCAGTCATGTCCAGGCTGTGGCGACCCCTGACCCCCTCCAGCGCCCCCCCACCCCCCCCCCTCCCCCAGTGTCTCAGGACGGAGAGCGACAGTTTTATTAGCCTCCGACCAGCAGGCAGGAAAGAAGGAGCTGCAACGGGGGCCATAGCAACAGGCTGGTCGCGAGGAAACAACCGTAGCCAGGCGACAAGGGTGAAGGATGTTTCACTGGGTGATTGATGAGGGGGGGGAGGGGGGGGGGTGAGGGCTGAAGAGGGACTGATAAGACACTCTGTGAGAAGGGTGTGTGTGTGTGTGTGTGTGTGTTGGGTGCGGGGTGGGGGTAACCCACCAAACAATGTCTGGAGGGAAACAGAGGAAGCAGAGGTGTTTAACCGTAAACCTGTTTGGTGCGGATCAGTGTTTGTCCAGGTCAGTCAGCAGCGGGTCAGGGTGACTCAGCAGTGTCACGTGGAGGTGGAGGAGGAGGAGGAGGTGGGACAAACCAGCCGACTAAGCGAAGTGGAGCAGTGGAGCAGTGCAAGAACGCACACCGCCACCCTTTGACCTCCATCACTTGCAGAAAGAACCGTAAAATCGCCCGTGAAGACTTCTTCACCCCCTCTCCCTACCTCTGCCCCTGAGCCAGGGATCACTCTGCAGAGTGGCATGACAGACACCCCCTGCCAGCTGGAGTCTGGTCAGAGTCGGACGAGTCCCCAGGTGTCTCGCTCGAGGAAAGGACGGGTTTAACAACCCACCCCCATCTCCCAATTACAAACACACACGCACACTCCTTCTAGGTCACACATTAAAGTAAAGGGCCCAGAACGCACACTCAATCACCCAGGTGTGTGTACCCTCATGTTCCTTCCTAAGTGGCATGACAGAGGCGTTCAGCAGGTTCTGCAGTGCAGAGCGGAGAGGGGCACTGCCATGCCGGAGCAGGCCTCCGTGCTGTCACAGCTTAGGTATTTCAGAGCCTTCTAATCAAGCTCTGTTCTCAATTCCCCTCCGTCTGCATCGGCTGTGGCGCTAAGGCTAGACGAGTGAGCTAACTAGACACGTACAATCTCATGGATTGCTAGCACGTGGCTAGCACAGAGTACTGGCAGCTGGGCTAGCATTGTATGCTAATGCACACCACTCAGAGTAGGCATGTACGCCAACAGCCAAAAACTGTAACACGCTACAGAATTAGCTAGCTTACTTAGAACACAAGAAAATGTGTTTGGTACTGTATGTGTGTGTGTGTGTATGTATGTTGAGTTGAGAAGGGAGGGGATCCTTGTGTAACAGCTCTGTAAACATCAGGACTGGGTTTATTGGTCGAATCGCTAGTCCAGGACGATTCCTGGCTGGTGCTCTTTTCTGGGTCAACGCCACTGCAGAGGAAATCCACCCTGACATTAATAGGCTGCTATAGAAAGTGTTGTTGGATAACATTTAGGCCTACATGGGAAGGGCGGGCGGCTGGCCTGGGTGGAAGTGGGCAGCTGGGCTGGGAGGATGTAGGGATGGAGAAGGGCCACTGGTTTGGGAGGAGTCAGGGGTGGAGGGTGGGTAACTGGCCTTCTGTGCGATAGCCTCGAAGCTAATTAAAACCCGATAACGAAGAGAAACACTGCATGGAACTCGGTGGAACAGAATGTACCAGTGCTGCTTGGGATAGATCCATTTCCCCTGTTGGGATATTTCAAGGCTTTGATTATTATTCTGTGGTGTACGATTCAAGCTGACCCTTGATAACTGTGAGGGATGGGTATCCTTGTGGGATTGCTCAACAATAATCACCCTATGGATAGAGTTCTCTGTCTCTGCATAACATGAGTCAGACCGCTAGAACTGAACTGTACTTCCATGCTCAATCACAGATGCTTGAGCAAGTACATTGTTGGGGAATACTACTTAGAAAATATATTTTTCTGTCCTTCAAGAAAACTTGCACCACAATTGGTATGCAGTAACTTCCAGCCTTTGCATGCAATTTTTTTATTCACGCAGACAATCAAAATCCCCCAAATATACATGCTGGCTCTTGTTCTTTTGTGTTTGCCACCTGTGTATCTTCTTCTGTGGTGTATTAACTTGGTAGCAAAGAGCGAGCTGGTGTCCGGGGCGGAGGGGGGGGTGGGGGGGGCGACAGTCTGACCCTAGGGATTTACGTCTCGCTCTTTACATCCTGTGGCGGCGGGAGAAAGTCTCGCTTTCCCCTCCGAAAGCGACAGACGTGTTTCGGCTCTTTGTCCTGGAAGCAAGATCACAAAACCTGGAATGTCCAGGAAGGAAGCCATGGAAGCAGGCCTATCTGAAAGAACGCACACAAACCCACATGCACACACACACACACACACACAGATGCCACACACACACACGGTTTTATAAAGGACAGGGGGGGACCACTGGCTCTGGAGGTGCAAGTGAGGCCCTCTGGGGTGGGCTAGGAGTCGAAGGCCTGTGTGTGGGAGGTTGAAGGGGTGTGTGTGTGTCGGGGGGGGTGAGTTAGCGGTGTGTGTGTGTGTGTGTGTGTGTGTGAGGCAGCCGTCTCCCCATGACTGTCTCTCATCACTGCGGTGGCCCCCCATGAAGCTTTAGATGTGCGGCCGGCTTCATAATTCTCTTATCAAGCTGATCAGGCAGATAACGATGGTAAACTGAGTACTGTGGCCTAGGAGTCTGGTTACCTGTCTGTCTGTCTACCCGCCTGTCTCTATGCCTGCCTGAACTGCTCCTTTGGCCTCGTCTATCTGAGTGCCTGTCCGTTGCTGTACTCGTCGTATGTATGCCTGTATGTATGACGGGCATCCAATAGTTGCTG